>RCUC01125242.1:0-50705 GCA_003697995.1 Taxidea taxus jeffersonii | reverse complement strand
AGTGTCCTTCCTCATCTCTTATTATAGTCTTTGGCTTAAAATCTAATTGATCTGATATAAGGATTGCCACCCCAGCTTTCTTCTGATGTCCATTAGCATGGTAAATTGTTTTCCACCCCCTCACTTTCAATCTGGAGGTGTCTTCAGGTCTAAAATGAGTTTCTTGTAGGCAGCATATGGATGGGTTTTGTTTTTTTATCCATTCTGAAACCCTGTGTCTTTTGATTGGGGCATTTAGCCCATTTACATTCAGGGTAACTATTGAGAGATATGAATTTAGTGCCATTGTATTGCCTGTATGGTGATTGTTACTGTATATTGTCTCTGTTCCTTTCTGATAATACTTTTGGGGTCTCTCTTTGCTTAGAGGACCCCTTTCAATATTTCCTGTAGAGCTGGTTTGGTGTTTACAAACTCTTTCAGTTTTTGTTTGTCCTGGAAGCTTTTTATCTCTCCTTCTATTTTCAATGATAACCTAGCTGGATAAAGTATTCTTGGCTGCATGTTTTTCTCATTTAGTGCTTTGAATATATCATGCCAGTTCTTTCTGGCCTGCCAGGTTTCTGTGGATAAGTCTGCTGCCAATCTAATATTTTTACCATTGTATGTTACAGACTTCTTGTCCCATGCTGCTTTCAGGATTTTCTCTTTGTCGCTAAGACTTGTAAATTTTACTATTAGATGGCAGGGTGTGGACCGATTCCTATTGATTTTGAGGGGTGTTCTCTGCACCTCCTGGATTTTGATGCTTGTTCCCCTTGCTATATTAGGGAAATTCTCTACAATAATCCTCTCCAGTATACCTTCTGCTCCTATTTCTCTTTCTTCTTCTTCTGGAATCCCAATTATTCTAATGTTGTTTCGTCTTATGGCATCACTTATCTCTCGAATTCTCCCCTCGTGGTCCAGTAGTTGTTTGTCTCTCTTTTGCTCAGCTTCTTTATTCTCTGTGATTTGGTCTTCTATATCACTAATTCTTTCTTCTGCCTCATTTATCCTAGCAGTAAGAGCCTCCATTTTTGATTGCACCTCATTAATAGCTTTTTTTATTTCAACTTGATTCGACTTTAGTTCTTTTATTTCTCCAGAAAGGGCTTTTATGTCTCCCGACAGGGTTTCTCTAATATCTTTCATGCCTTTTTCGAGCCCGGCTAGAACCTTGAGGATCATCGTCCTGAATTCCAGATCTGACATATTACCAATGTCTGTATTGATTAGGTCCCTAGCCTTTGGTCCTGTCTCCTGCTCTTTTTTTTGTGGTGAGTTTTTCCGCCTTGTCATTTTGTCCAGATAAGAATCCCCTGTTCTCCTTGTTAAGTGAACTTGGTCTTGGCTGGATTTCTTTGATCTTCTGGGGGAGGGGCCTGTTGTAGTGATTCTCAAGTGTCTTTGCCCCAGGTGGAATTGCACTGCCCTTACTAGGGGCCGGGCTAAGTAATCCTCTCAGGTTCGCTTTCGGGAGCTTTTGTTCCCTGAACGCTTTCCGTAGAGTTCCGGAGGATGGGAATGACAATGGCGGCCTCCCAATCTCCAGTTCAGAGGAGCGGAGAGCTTGGGGCCCCAGTCTTCAGTGCGCCTTCAGAGAAAAGCGTTTAATCACTCCCGTCTCCCCAGCCTCCGTTTGCGCTCGGAGACCGCGCTTGGAGACCGTGCTTGGAGAAAATCGTGCGTAAGCAGTCCCGTCTCACTGGCTTCTGAGAGCGCTCCGAGCTCACCCAGCCTGTGACCAAGCGTCTCTGTCTCTGGCAGAGTCCCACCTGGAGTCTCCGAACCCCGTAGATCCCTGAGCTCTCCCGGGTCGGAGTCTCCCCGGATCTTGTGGGGACCCCTCGCACAGAGCACCGGTCCGTGTCACAGACCACTAGGAAATCTCGGCTCTGTCTCCGCAGCCGGCTTCCCCGCTCTAATACCTGTGAGCTCTGCGACACTCAGACACCCCCGATCCTTCTGTGACCCCGCGGGACCTGAGTCCACGCTGTCCCCGTGAGGTCTTCACCCCAGTTTAGCCTCTGGAGTGATGTCCCTCCGTGGAGCCGACTTTTAAAAGTTCTGATTTTGTGCTCCGCCGCTTGCCGGGAGCCGGCCCCTCCCCCTGGGGTCTATCTTCCCGTCGCGTTGGATTCACTTCTCCGCTGGTCCTACCTTTTAGAAAGTGGTCGATTTTCTGTTTCTAGAATTGTTGTTTTTCTTCTCTTCGATCTCCTATTGGATTTGTAGGTGTTCGGAATGGTTTGATAGGCTATCTAGCTGATCTCCTGCTGGCTGATGTCGTCTCAGCCTGCTACTTCTCTGCCATCTTGACTCCTCCCTCAAGAGCGTGGATCTTAAAAGATCTCATCACACACACACAGAATCTGTAAGTATGTGTGATGGCAAATGCTAACGGGACTCATTGTGGTGCTCATTTCACCATATATACAAATACTGAATCATGTATATACAATGTATATACAATGCATGTACATACAAATACTCCTGAAACTCATGTTGCAAGTCAAATATACCTCAATAAAAAAATCAACAGCTGATGATACCGAGTGATGCAGAGAATATGGAGCCATGGGATCTCTTAGACGTTTCTGGGGGGCGTGTGAACCAGTCAGCCCCCAACTACTTCCTAAGACTGAGCACTCATAAGACTGTGTACCTGAGGTACACAGCAAGAAATGTACTAAGGGGCATGTGCAAGAATGTTCATAATCAGAAACCAGACAAGCCAGGAAGCAATGTGATTGGTGATCAACAGTAGAGTAGATAAACTACAGTATGTCCACGTGATGGAATATTATACTGGTCAAAATAGGTGAACTACCATGACATGGATACACTTCAGCAATGTAATATTAAATAAAAAACAAGTCCCCAAATAAGAGGGTATGAACTGTTATTATAAAGTCAAAACCAGCTCAAATTATTTTTAGAAATATACGCTTATTTCACACACACAGGCACACACATGCACTCTACACACAGTAAGGCAAGGGCATGATAAACACAAGATTCAGGATGACGGTTGATAACCAGGCGGCTGAGCTGTGAGGTCATCAGATGGTTTGCTGTTGATTATTTGCTTCTGTTTTGGTCAGTAGGATGATGAGTGCCCATTACATTGCAAAAAAATTACCAACTTAAGGAAATAAGTAAATAAGCCAAGTCATGGATGAGGCAGTAAGGACAGTGGGTCATTAAGTAAAGATTATGATTAATACAATTCTCCTTCTCTGAGATTAGGGGAAAAAAAAAAGCTTTGCACTTGGGGATGGGATTGTTCTTCCGGAGACTGAGGAAAAAGCCATGTGCCTGGGCGGCAGAGCGGGAGAGGTGTTGTTGGAGGTGAGGAGATGTGTGTGTGTGTGTGTGTGTGTGTGTGTGTGAGGCTCAGGCAAGAGGGAGGGAGTTGACCATGGAGGATCTCATAGGTCCTGTGAATGGCTCTGATTTAGTGGGGTTGTATGATGACCTGACACTTACATTTCAAAAGTCTCATTCTGGCCGCACTGAGGATATATTATTAGTGGTGGTCAGAGAGAACGTGGAGAAGGCTGGCTGGGAGGGTGTATGAACACTCTAGGTGAGAGGTGATGGTAGCATGGATTAAGATGAGGTAATGAGAGAAGTAGATGAATTTAAATAATAGTAAGTAAAATTTAATAATTTTGGATTGAATATGGGGCATGAAGGAGAGGAAAGAGTCAACGATGGTTATCCTTTATTTGTGAAGTAGGTGGATGGTGGACTATTTACTGAGAATAGTTGGGAAGAAAATGAGTTTGTTTTTGACTGTGTTGATTTGGGATGCTTTTGAGACATCCTGATGGGCAGCAGGATAGTGAGCTCCATAACTTCCATGGGAGCCGAGTTAGCTACGGATGTCCAAGGAAGTCATGAATATGTAGGCGGTGATTAAAGTTGTGAAAGTTGATGAGATTACCTAGAAAGAAAGTGAAGTGAGAAGAAAGCCATTATAAAAACAAAACAAAACAACCTTAGTAGTCAAATAAATTAAAGCAGGCCACGCATATTCTCTGATGAGAGCCTACCATGAATCGAGGATTATGATTAACCTAGGTTAAAAAAATTGAGGTCTTGACTTTTCCAGAAAGAAAAGAGAGCCAGCACGCCAGAGGTGCAGAGGAGTGTGGGTGGTGGGAGGTGAGATGGACTGCAGAAGGAGCTAGGGATAGACCATGATAAAATTTTATATTTTAATATTTATTTGCACCCATTTTAAGTGTACACTTTGATGAGATTTGACAAGTATATATTCCCATGTAACCACCATCACAGTCAAGGTATAGAACATTTCCATCACTCCCCACCCCACCAAATTTTCTCGCTCACCATGTGGAATCACTGATGCCCTTCTCCCATGCCGGCCCCAGGAAAACACCCATACCTTTTCTGTTACTAAGCACTAAGCTTGCTTATTCTAGAATTCATGCAAATGAAATCACACAGTGTGCTCTTTTGCATATAGCTTTGTTCACTTATCAAAATGTTTTTTAAGATTCATCCACATCATTGCCAGTATCAGAAGTTCAGTCTTTTTATCACAAACATTCCATTGTGTGGATTTATCGGAGACTGAGTAAACCACTCACCTGGTTTTGGACATTTGCATTTTTTCCAGGTTTTGCTACTATGTAGAAAGCTGCTATTAGTATTCACGTATGAGTCTTAGTGTGAACTTATGTTTTCATTTATCTTGGATACGTACCTAGCAAGGGCTGAGATTTCGGGGTGCTATGGTAAATGTAAATTTTACAAGAAACCATCAAAAGTTTTCCAAAGTAGTTGCATCATTTTCCACCTCTATTAGCAATATAAGAGACTTTTCAGTTGCCACACATCCTTGCCAACACTTGATATGGGCCATCTTCTGAATTTTAGCCTTTCTCTTGGTGTGACATGGTACTGTTAGTGATTCTGCTTTGTATTGCTCTGGTGACTAATGATGTGAAGTGTCTGCTCAACCATTCAGTCCATTATTTCTTTGATGTTTCTGTCTTTTTAATGATTGAGTCATAGAAGGCCTTTTAAAACATTTTTTATTTTTATTTTGGAAAAAGATTTATTTGTCAGAGAGATAAAGGGAGAGAGAGAGAGAGAGCACAAGCAGGGGGAGAAAGAGAGGGAGAAGCAGGCTCCCTGCTGAGCAAGGAAGCTAATGTAGGACTTGATCCCAGGATCCTGGGATCATGACCTGAGCCTAAGGTAGACACTTACCTGACTGGGCCACCCAGGCATCCCGTTCAGTCATAGAAATTCTATATGTATTCTGCCCAAGAGTCCAAGGTCATGTATGTCTATAGTTTTCTGCCAGTCTGCTAGTATTTCTTCCTTTTTATTTTTTAAACAGACTTCATGTAAGAACAGAATTTAGTGAATGTAATGAACTTCAATTAAGACATTTTCTTAGAAGCTTTGTAGTTTTAGCTTTTATATTTAGGTTTATGACACATGTTGAGTTAATGTTTGTGAATGGTGTGAGGTCAGGGTTGGGTTCATTAAAAAAAAAAAGGATATTTAGTTGTTCTAACACCACTGTTGAGAAACTATCCTTTCCCACTCAATTATATTTCTGTGTCAAAAATTAGTTGACCATATATGGATGAATCTATTTCTGTGTTCTTTATTCTGTTCCATTGATATATATGTATATCAATATTATAGATCACACTGTTTAGATTACTGTAGCTCTATAAGTCTTGAAATCAGATAGTATAGTCTTCCACATATTTTATGTTTTGAAAAACTGTTTTGGTTATTCCAGGCCCTTTGAATTTTCATACACTTTTTGACATCTAATATTTTTTATTATTTTTAAATTTTCTAATTTTTAAGATTTTTTAAAAAAATTGTGGTAAATTATACATTACATAAAATTTACCACCTTGATTATTTTTCCCTTTCACTTCTCTTTTTAAATTAAGTATAATTAATGTGCAATGTTATGTTAGTTTGAGGGGTACAATGTAGTGATTCAACAATTCTATACATTACTCAGTGCTCATTATGACAAGTGCGCTCTTAATTTTCTTCACCTATTTCATCCATTTCCCCACTCACCTTTGTAGAAAAATTGAGGGGAAAATTCACATCTGAACAACATTGAATCTTTCAATGAATGAACATCATATGTTTCCACATTGATATAGGTCTTCTTTATTTTAGCCATGTTTTATAATTTTTGACATATAGGACTCACACAGACTTTGTTACATTTATCCCTTCATATTCCATATTTTTATGCTGTTGTGAATGGTGTTTTAGAGTTTTCAATTTCATATTGTCCTTGTTACCATAAAATGTACCATTGATTTTTCCCATCCAAGTACTAACCAGGCCTGACCCTGCTTAGCTTCCGATATCAGACAAGATCAGGTGCGTTCAGGGTGGTATGGCCATAGACTGTACAATTGATTTTTTATATTGACCTTGTAACCTATGATTTTTAAATTAATATATTACTAGTTAGTAATTTGAAACATTTTGAACAATTTGTTTGAATTTGAGGATTTCATCTGGGCTGCCAAATCATTGACATGAAGTTGTTCAGAATATTTTCTCATCCTTTTAATGTCTGTAGGACTTGTGGTGATGTCCTGTTTTTTCACAAATCATATTGGGTATTTGTGTATTTTATATTTACTCCCATATCTTTATCACTGGTTTTTATTAATTAGATTGTGTTGTCCTTTTTTTTTTTTTTATTTATCCTGCTTTTGGTTCATTAAGCTTTTTGGATTTGTGGGTTCACAGTTTTTATTAAACTTGGAAAAAAATTGACCATTATTTTTTCAGGTGTTTTTTCCTTACCCTCTCCCCCCCCACACATTATTCCAGTACTGTAATTATCTAATGACTGCTTGATATTATTCACCAGGTCATTGAGGCTCTGTTCATTTTTTCCAAGCCTTTTTCTTTTCTCTGCCCTTTAGTTTGGATAGTTTCTATTGTTATTTTTAAAGTTCACCAGTCTTTTCTTCTGTGGTATTTAGTCTACCATTGTAATTGCCAGTAATTTTTATTTAGGGTAACGTATTTTTCAATTATGCAAGTTATATTTCATTTTTTAAAAATATTTCCTTTTGTCCTCCTTAGAGTTTACGTATTTCTTAAGACCCTGTGCATAGTTATACAGCTATTTAAAAGATCTTTGTCAGCTTGTTTCACCATCTGTTATTTCTAGATCTGCTTCTACAGTCTGATTTTCCTCCTAAGTATTCTTCTTATATATATCATTATAATTCCTGATTGGATGCTGGACATTTGGGATAGAATGTCAAGTTTCTACATTTTGCTGTTACCATTTATAGATTGTGAAATTTGTTTTGGCTTATAGTTAAATTTCTTATAAATTAGCTCCTTCCATTAAAGCTTATTTTATTTTAAAGCTTTATTAGGTAAGGTTTAGAGTAGCCTTTAACTCTAGGGCTAGTGTATTTATGCGTATTTGGTGCAAACTTTTTGAAATCTCTGCTGAGTGCCTGAGTGTTCAACAGGGTCTTGCCAGTTGGGTTGATTAGAATTTGAGCACAGCTCAGGCTTTTTTTGAGCTCTGGGGTTGTTTAGCTTATAGCCTCACCTTAATATCCAGCCAAAGACTCAAGGGAATCTCTTTCTCTGGGTAGCACCCTCATCTCTGCTGTTTTGCCCTGTAAATTCAGGTCATCTTTGCTTCCTCAACTTTGACCTCTACCTCATCAATGCAGGGAATCCCCAGTTTTCCACTATTATTTTTCTTCCCTTTAATGCAATCCAGAAGGTACCTTCTGGCAAAGGCTGGGATGACTGTAGGCTCATCTTGTTTGTTTCTCTTATCACAGGGATTGTGATCCTAGGCTGCCTGCTTTCCAATGTCTGAAATTAGTTCCAAATGCAGTGTTTCTAAATTTCAAGTTGTTTATTGCAGGTGGATTCCAGTAACTCAACTCAACTAAATCAACATAGAAGCAGAAATCAAGTTTTTAGAGTTCTGAGACTACATAATAGAATCTGAGCCTATGAAAGAGGCTGAGGAGTGGTCAGACTGAAAGGCAGAAATGTGAAAAAGTTTTGTGTCATGGAAATCAAGGAAACCTTTTTTTTTTTTCTTTTTTTCTTTTTGAGAAAGAGCATAGGAGAAGGGCAAAGGGAGGCAGAGAGGGAGAGAGTCTTAAGCAGGCTTCATGCCCAGCACAGAGCCCATCATGGGGTTCAATTTCATGACCCTGACTTATAACCTGAGCTGAAATCAAGAGTTGGATTCTTTTTTTTTTTTAAAGAGTCAGATTCTTAACCAACTAAGACACTCAGGCGCCCCAGGAAAGTCTTTTAAGAAGAGAGTGTACAGCTATGTGGAATACTTTTGAGGGCATCTGATAAAATTTAGACTAAAAAGTAGCCTTGAATCCAGTAACCTGGAAACCACTGGTGTTTTATAGAGATCTGTTTCCAAGGAATGGGTTGGAAACTAGACTGTGGTGGACTGAGGAAATGAGTGGTAGGTGAGTTTATCAGTTAAAGTATCACTAGCTGTTGCGTCAAATAAAATTCAAAATTCCAGTGCCTTCACTAAACAGAAGTTAATGTCTTGTTCTTGCAATAGTTGTGTTTCTGGATGTTCCTGGTCACTGAACAACTTTCTCTCATGATAGGACTGAAGGATCCAGCCTCGTTCTTTTTTTGGTAGCATCTTCTCCTAGTGGGACCTCACCATTACAGCTGTCTGCATCTAACTGGTCATAAGGAGCAGCAGCATGGGGAAGGCTACTACCTAAATCCTTTACCTAGAAGGTATATCCAACTTCTGCTCTAGATGCAAGGAAGCCTGGGCAGCCACCATGCTCCATAATTAGAAAAGGGGTTTGACGTTTCTAGGGCGACAAGCCATCTCTGCCATGGTAAAGATAATGTTTTTGAGAAGTTTGCTTTGAATGGCAGGAGAGTGATTGGCTCAAAGCTGGACAGGGGTGAGAGGTAGAGGGCATTTCTTTTTTTTAATCTGAAAGACTGGGGAATGTTTTCAAGCCATTGGGAATGATTCAATTCAAGAGAGAGGTTAAATATACAGGAAAGGAAGGGATAAACAGAATGAATATGAAAAAAAGTCAAGTTAGGAGAGTAGAATATGCAAAGCCCAAGCACCAGGACTGGTCTCAGGGAGGGTGAGCAGCTAGTCTGTTGTATCAAAAGGTGAGGACTATAGGATGGGGCATAAGCAGCTTTGATGCCTGGTAATATGAACACAGGGAGTTCCTCTCTGTTGGTGCCCATGTTTTTTTGTTCTTGTTTTTTGTTTTTTTCCCCTAGGAATGAGGAAGTAAATTAAAGAGGACGTGTGGGACATGGGAAATTTGACGAGAGTGAAGGTTTAAAATTATTGTTGCCTTGCCCAGCACTTAGTATACAGTAGGTGCTCTATAAATGTTTTTTTTTTCAGTCCATTGATATGTGTGTTGCCTTTCCCAAGGTTTTTAGGGCACCATCTAGGGACTGTCAGGAATAAGCAAGGACTCTTTCCTCCTGCCTCTGATTAGGCACCGAAATCTTTCTGGGAATCCAGGTGCTATTGGCTGGAATTAATTATAAAGCAAGCCCATCCCCACCCCCACACCTGTAGGAGCTTGGTCACTGAATTCCTAAAGAATCTTGTTATATAAATTACTCCTCTGACCTGGAGCCCGTGCAAGTATTTTCACCTGCTGCTGGCAGCTGTGGAACCCCTGGCTTCAGGATGGAGGTGGGGAGGCGGTGTGTTCTGAAGGGTGTCATGTCCTCTCTGAGCCTACACACACGGAAGCCTTTGCCTTCTGTGCTCCTCTCCTTTTCTGCTGCCTCCAGAATAGAGAAAACCAGACCGCAGAATTAACAGGCACCCGCTTCCTGCTGCATGTATTTAGGATTAGGTCATGAACCTGAAATGAATGAAATAAAAGGTGGGCACTTTGCCAGGAAGTAATGAATTTATAAAGCAAAGCATGCGGGTGCCCTCAGAAGACGGGCTTTCTGCCCCCCCCTGCCCCGCAGCATGGGTCCCTTCCCTCTCCACCGCCTGCACCCTCTCCCCCACTTCTCCCATCCTCGTACTCTGTCGGCCCATTTGGCCTCCCTCCCCATCGCCGCCCCCCAGCCCCCATTTCTCTCCAGTCTCCCCCTCTGACCCCGTGGAGGCAAGCTGGCGACCCTGCAGCCCAGGGCTCCGGCAGCCTTCCTGGTGCCTGCTGCTCCCTGTTATTTTCATTTCCCTGTAATTCGAGGGGACAGGTGAGATGTGCTTCAAAACACTGTAATCATATTTTAAATGGAAATGAAATGTGTGAATTAAATGTAAATTACAGTAGAATGGAAGGACAATCACTATTAGTTAAGGTCTGACACCTATTTTTGCAGACCTTTCCCAAACGCCACAACTTGTTTCCCCACATGTGTGATGAGAGGTTGTAATTATGTGGCAGCTGCTTCTGCAGTGGGGCCGACGCTGGTTCCTGGATCATTTGTGCCTGGGGTCTGGGTGTGGGGCTCCGTGTGTATTTTAAATAGATACGGACTGCCGTTGGTACTCTTAAAATTACCCGGAAGAAATGATATTTTTATACGAGGGCCGTGAAAAGAAACCTTTTTTTTTTCCGTTTTGTTTTGTTTTTTGTTTTCCCCTTGGAAAGGTGAGGCGGTGATATAAAGGGACACTTTTATATAGTCAATTTATTTACGGATTCTCCATTTGCTTTTATATTGGAAAAATATGTGCTGTGCCAATGGGTTGCAATTTGGCCCTCCATCTTCGCCTGCCTGCCTCCCCCCCCCCCCCCCCCCCACCCCCGCGAGCCGCGGTTCTCCTGAATGACCATTAGTGGAGCCTTTTTCAAGACAGTACTAGCCCTTTGCTCTAATTCCTTAGCTGATGAAGGCAATAATTTTATTATCTATCTACCCAAGCCATGACAAACAGCAAAAAAGATTTACAAAGAAAATCATGGAATCCCAATCGGTCCAGTCTTTCGTTTTGCTTTATGTGGACAAAACGACTGGTTGACTGAGTGTGTGTTTTAAAAGTTTCGGAGCCATTTCTGTGGTGTGTAGTGCAACTTTCTGAGATAAGGGCCAATCTGGATGAAAGAGATAAAGTTAGAAGTACGGGGAAGATCAGTAAATGCATTAAAAAGGGATCTATTTACATGTTCATTGTTGATTCTACTCCTGTTTGCCTCCAGTAAATTCCTCTGTCTGCATCCGAGCAGTCAGCAGATAATATATGTTGAATAATCATGTGTGTCATTGAATTTTACAAATCTTGCATTTTTGAGGCAACACAGATGCAAGCTCAGTCAATACTTAGTTCTTAGGGACACTGGCAATTAAGGTGTAATGTCTAGCTTGTGATTAGCAAAGGTTCCACCTTGAAGACTCTCTGGACTCTGGCCAATTCCCACCTCTGCACTTGGCCTCAGAAGAGCTCGTCCCCCGCAATCCTCTCCCAGACCGCCGCCGGAACCATGCTCCTCAATCCCTGCCAGAGCTCATGTCCATGCAGCTCTGACCATAGCTCTTACTGCCCAGGGGCCCCTGGAGAGACACAGTCAGGGGTCCCTGGTGTAGCTCCCAGTACTCGAAGCACTTTTCCTCTGTTTCAGCTAATTCTTCTGTAAATGTCTTCTCGCACGTAATCCCACTTATCCTGAGAATTTCTCAGACTTCTCCTTGGGGGCAAAGCTTTCCCAAAGCCCCTGAAGTCCAAGCTCTATGTCCACCATTTGTGCCCACACACTGGATTATTACAGACTGCATAAACACCTCCTTCCATGTTGGCACCAAAATGCCCGGCACGGCTTGACAGCAAACCAGGAGAAGCCTGTTGGGTGATGGCTGCTTCTCTTTGCGAAGCCGAGGTGCTAAAATAAATAAACTTGAATATAGGCCAATTTCTGAATCCCTTAACAGTTTTCTTCTTTGGCTGACATCATCCATCTTCATTTTAAAATAAAATATAAAACCGCTGTATGTAACAAAATGTTAACCTCATTGGGTGTCTTCCTCTTGACTGCATTGTGTCTACCATCACCGCATTCACGTTCATGTGGAAATAAGATTTGCTGGCGGCTTGTGTTCTGAGGGCACTTATGATCATGGCGCTTGCTCCCTTGCCTTCTGGCTTGGTGACAGAAAGGGTGGTTAGGAGGAGCAAAAAGGGCCAAAGGGAAATTTTCATGACTTTACAGGGACAATGCGATATTGTGATTGGTAATAAGAAGTATATGTTTGGGTCTTCATCTTGTTTCCGGCACAGAGCTTCCAAAACTAGATTTTGTCTTTTGTTGTGCTGCTGAGATGACATTTGGACTGCACCTAAGGATGGGGGCTGGTTGCCGGGAGAGCCAACCACGTGATTAGAGGGTTGGAATGTTCAGCACCACCCTTGAGCTCGTGGGAGGGGAGAGGGGGTGGAGATCGGGATCCATCATCAATGGCCAATGACTTAATCAGTCCTGCTTATGTAATGAAGCCTTCATGCAAACCCAAAGGACAGGGTTCAGAGGACTTCCAGGTTGGTGAACGCTTAGAGGGGCCGGGAGAGTGCGCACCCAGAGGAGGTGTGAGGCTCTGCACCCTTCCCCCTAGCTCCCCCTATGCTTCTCTTCCACCTGGGGATTCCTGAGCTTCGTCCTTTTCTAATACACCAGTAATCTAGTATTTAAAATGTTTCTCTAAGGGTGCCTGGGTGGCT
Source organism: Taxidea taxus jeffersonii (assembly GCA_003697995.1). Lineage (NCBI taxonomy): Eukaryota > Metazoa > Chordata > Mammalia > Carnivora > Mustelidae > Taxidea > Taxidea taxus. The sequence goes on along the minus strand of RCUC01125242.1, from coordinate 37,999 downwards.
CAGTTGGTTAAGCAGCTGCCTTCAGCTCAGGTCATGAATCCAGGGTCCTGGGATCTAGCCCCTCATCGGGCTCCCTGCTCAGCAGAGAGCCTGCTTCTCTTTCTCCCTCTGCCTGCCGCTCTGCTTACTTGTGCTCTCTCTATCTCTCTGTCAAATAAATAAATAAAATCTTAAAAAAAAAATAAAAATGTTTTTCTGAGTTCTGTGAGCCACTCTAACACATCACTCAGACCCGAGGAGAACACTGGAACCTCCAATCTATAGCCCTTAGTTCAGAAACACAGGGGCCGCCTGGACTGGGGAGTGACATTCAAAGTGTGGAGGGGGCCATCTCATAGGACTAAACCCTTCACCTGGGGGACTGGATGTGATGTTCCGGTCGACAACATCAGAACTGAGTTGAATTGTAGGACTCCCGACGGGTGTCACAGAACTGCTGGGTGGTGGAGAAGACCCCACCCCTTGTAACAGGTGATCTGAATCATCACAGAATCCTCACAGGAGAGGGGGAGTGTTTCTGGAGCCCCCTTCAAGCCCACTGATTTCTATTCTATAAACTAGAGAAGGCATTAGTATTCCCACTGTACAAATGAGGAAACTGATTCAGAGGGCTGATGCCAATCAGAGAAACCGAGGCAATGAGAAATGAGGTGGTACACTCGGGTAACGGTAAGAGAGTTAGCCAGAAGCCCTGGAGCTCATGGGGTTCCCTGGAGCGCCCCTGTCAATCTCCGCAGCACACGTTAGAAAGTGAGTGGCCACATGGCCTTCTGACGTGCAGTAGAAGTTAAGAAGATTCGACCACCAACACCCCGTGCCCCCGCAGCCCGGGGAAACTCAGCCACCAGATCAGCTCTTTCTATTAATACATCTAGACAGCCTCTGCAAACCTGGGATTTATACTGGTAAACCTGGGTCTCGTGAGGGCCCAGCTCAATTTGTGCAGAAATTCCAGCCACGGTAGAGAGTTGATTTAGTGTCAGGAAAGGGTGTTTGAAACAAGTGCGTTTTCCTTTACGAGTCTTTTAACGTCCGGAGAGAAATACAGCTGATTGCCATTGATTTGTATACGTGGCTCTTTGTGTGAAGGGTCACAGCATGTTTTATAGGAAGAGGGAGCCCAAGAAGGAGAAGGGAGAGAAATCGCTCCCCTGGAAGATGCAGACCAGAGCACGAGAAGGTACATCTTAGACAACACCGTTTGGCCCTCCCAGAGACAGGCTGGGATTCTCGCTCAGTCACTGCTGTGTGACCCCGGCAGTTCGAGTAAGGTCTCTAAGCCTTGCTTACTACACCTGTTAAAGGGGGAATTACAAGAGTTCCTACCCCATAGGCTGTGAGGAAGGTCAAATCAGTGGGTGTAGCCAAAGGGGAGAGGACAGCGCCTGCCAGATTGTGGGTGCTCAATAAGTAATAACAAGAAAAAAAAAAGCACCTGGGCGCCTGGGCTGGTGTGAGCCCACGACGTCGAGGCCCCAGGGAAGTCTTGCAGAAGTCAGCTGTCAAACACCCTTGCTCCCCTGGGACTGGATCTTTGAAAGCTGTGAAACGAGGACTTCAGGCTTCCCGCCTGTCCCCCATGCCCCCAACCCCAGTCGCTTCCTCTTTCTTCCACTTCATCTGCCTCCCTAAAAGCTAGTTCTTTATAAGAGCCCATTGTACTAAAGGGTCACAGTCTAATGACTGTTTAGAGTGTATCCCATTGAGAGAGCCTGTGTGGTTTAAGAAACACTCTTAGCCACACCCCCACGGAAGCATCTCGATGGCTCCACGAGTCATACACTTAGCTCCTGACTTGTGAGGGTGTGGCTTGAAATTTTTCAAGTTGATGGCGGTGTGAAAGCCGCACACATGTCCAGTAGAAACCATACTTTGAGTTTTGAGTTTTGGTCCTTTCCCGGGCCAGCCGTAAGCAGGGTCATCCTCTGTGATGATGCTGGGTAGCGTCAGGGAGTCCCAGGCCTCGGTCAGCTCCACGATCACGAGGGTGGACGACGCCTACGCTGACCACCCTTCTGCTTCTCTCTGTTCGTACAGTGCTCAGTCACGGGAGCCGTTCAGCGCTTTATGATGAAGCAGGCTTTGTGTCAGGGGATTTTGCCCAGCTGTAGGCTAATGCAAGTGTTCGGAGCACGTTTGAGATCGGCGAGGCTCAGCCCTGATGTCCGGTAGGTTAGGCGTATTAAGTGCATTTCTGACTTCTAATAATTTCAACTTATGATGGGTTTACTGAGGCATAACTCAGTTGTACGTCAAGGAAAATCTGTATAAGACAGATGTCTTTTATCTTCTTTTAAAAGGAAATATAGGCATGGAAAAGTTAAGTAACTTCCATAAGTTATGATATATAAGATATATAAGCTACAAATAAATAAGAAATATAAGTAATATAAAGTAATTTACTTTTTATTTCATAAAATATGAATTTTGAAAAGGTAATTAATTTTTTGTTTCATATATATAGACTCAGGCATACATAAATGACTGACTAAAAATTGCACAATTAACGAAGTAAGGATTTAGGACTTGGTTTTGTGTTTTCTGATTCTGAATTCTAGTGTATTTTAAAAGAGAATTTTAAGGCAAATGAAAGAGTAATTGTGGAATTTCAGCCTGAGTCAGTAAAATCAAGGAGTGGGACTACTTAGGTGGGGGGGTAGGGGGCTTTTCTAGTATCTCTGGTTTAACATTCTACAGAAGCCTGGCTGTCTATGGGGAAGGCCTATCCCTGCCCAAGGTCTATAACAGCAAAAGTTTGGACTTTTTCTTGGTCTTAAGCTTTCTTAATGTGCCTGTATAGTCCTTCACTATCTTCTCCACTAAAATGGCTGTATTAGTTATTGATGTGTAACAGGTTATTCCAAAACATAGCAAGGTAAAACACATTTATTCTCTGATAGTTTCTGTGCATCAGGAATCTGAGTACCACTTAGTTGAGCCCTCTGTTTCTTGGTCTCTCAGAAGGCTGTGGTCAAGGTGTTGGCAGGGACCACAGTCATCTTAAAGCTCAGCTTGGGGATGGATTCCATTCCAAACTCATCAAGTGGCTGTTGGCAGAACTCAGTTCCTCACTGGATATTGGCAGGGGTTGCCCTCAGTTCCTTGTTATGTGGGTTTCTCCAGAGAGTTCCTCATGACATGGTGTTTTGCTCCATCTGAATGAGAGAAAAAGAGAGTGAACACGACAGAACTCCCAGCCTTCACGAGGTTAATCTCTGAGGTGACATATCATTACTTTGGCTGAATGCTATTCACTGGAAGTGAGTCATGAGGTCCAGGCAGAACTGAAGAGAGTTTATGAGGGCACATGTACGAGGAGGTGGGGCTCACTGGGGCCATTCTAGAAGTCTGCAGTGCCTTTGTATAGACCAGAACCAGCCCTCGGGACCAGAAATGATCTCTAACAACTTCCTTTTCTTAGTTCTTCTCTCTTTCTCTCTCTTTAAGATTTTATATATTTCTCTGACAGAGAGAGAGAGACAGCCAGAGAGAGAACACAAGCAGGGGGAATGAGAGAGGGAGAAGCAGACTTTCTGCTGAGCAGGGAGCCTGATGCAGGGCTCAGTCCCAGGGCCCCAGGAACACGCTTAACTCTTCTCTTGAAATCAATTGTCTCACCTGAACCTGTGTGGTAGCAGCTGTGAGGGTGTCATCAGGAGCCAAGCCCCTAGCCAGCTGACTTGATAATAGAGGAAAGTGGATGAAATCTAAGCAGCACATAACCGGTATCCGCAGCTTGGCTGTAATGAATGAGAATGATCACATGTCAGGGTTGGGCAAGGCTTTGATTCTTTGTTCTTTCCTTAACTCAAGGGGTTGGGATGATAAGGAAAGGACAGGCCAAACTTTTCCAAAAACAATAACAGAGAATCTCCTGTTCCTGGACTACTGCCCCCTGCAAGGGTAGGGTGGGGGCTCAGGATCCCGGAGCACAGATGCTGCCGTCTGCTGGGCAGTCCCCAGGTGGCGGGGTCCCCAAGCAGAGAAGCTGTGGCCTGGCTCAGCAGATACCTCGTGGAGGCAGCTCCCGGCTGCCTGGAAACAGGAGCCTGTTGTTTCCGAAGAACGTCAGGTCCCCCCGTGTGCAGAGCCATGCCATTGCTTTGGTGAGTCCGTTTTATTTCCATTCATTTAATTGCTCCTCTCAGCTGTTTGTTTTATGAGGAGTTAGTTTCATTAGTCTACGAAGCCCACGTGCTAGCTCAGTGCACTCAAGCCTTTGGGTTGATGCTGAGTTTTTTCCCCAATGGACTCGGCACTGCTGAGAACATACATGACCCTGGTCTTGCCCTCCCGAAGTTGAGTCATGGCATGGATTGCCTGGCATGGGACCAGGAAGTTCATTAAGCTTGGTGTAACTTTCTGATGGAAAGGCCATGATGGCTCCCTGTTTGCAGGAAATGCCAAGCTCGTGGGCGTGGCCCCCGTCTGCCTCTCCTGCTGCTTGTCTGGATCTCCTGTCCACGCAACATAACAATCCTAGCCCACTAGCAGGCTGTTTCTTTATTCCTGCTCTTCCCTCACCGTGGGATGAATGCCCTCCCTCCCTGATCGCCCTGCTCATCTCTGCACGGCGATCTCCTCCCCATCTTCCAAGGCCCCTCTCCAATGCCAGCCCTGCTTTATCACGTTCCTCACCTCCTCCTCTACTTCGGGTTAGAACTTGTGGGTCTATAGCAGCTGCCATCAGTGCCCCTCCTGTTACCCCCTGGCATTTACCATGTTTGGACACACCAGCCTGACTTCTTACTGTAAGCACCCACAACTCTTTTCCTAGGGGTTTTCTTTGTCTCTCCGCCCTCTGCATGCACAGGGTGGGTTGGAAATGTTGGGGCTATGTCTCCCGGAGCAGCCCTCTCCCAGTAACTGATGGGAGGTGGTAGACAACCCCCCAGCTCCCTTAACCTTCGGGGGGGGCATTTCTGAGGCATTTCTCTACAACAGCCCCTGGGGGGTCTCCCATGCAAGGACACTCCCCTTGCGCACAGAAGAAACTGGTTGAACACATCCCTTAGTGGTTCTGACCCTCTCTTTCTCATTTCCCCACTTCGCTATCAGTGTCATCTCTGTTCACCACTGCCCCCCCACCCCCACCTGCCAATAATGACTTCGTATTGCTTCAGGGTCTGAATGTTTGCTTCACGGTCTGTTTCTGGGGACCCTAACGAAGACAGCACCCTTTTTCTGTGTTTGTGCTCTGTCTACACGTTCATCACAGCCCATATTACAATGTATGGTGTGCTGCCATGGCATCCCTTCTCTAGTGTGACCTCCTTGAGGACAAGAACTGCACCTTGTCCCTCTCTGCATTCCCCCCACTGAGGGCCGTGTCTGGCAGCCAGTGCTCATACTTTTGAAAATGGATTCCCTTATACTCATTTCCCTGTTGTTTAATTTTAATTTTATTTATTTTTATTTTTCTGTTTTCCTCAAGCTGATGGAGTTTAGATAGAGCCTCTTTTTGTACCAAAGGATGAAGCGACCCGCCAGACCATCTTGGCCTCACTGCCCACGGTGGGCTCTGCCCCTCTCGTGGCCCTTTGTGGCAAGAAGTTTGCCCAGGGGGTTATGTAGTCCGGTGACAAGGGAAGCCCCATGCTGGCCACTCTTTGACAGACTGTGAGATGGCGTGTTGCTTTCTGTGTGGCTGCGCTGGTCTGGATTTGGTATAGATAGGATCTGCTTCTGTCTCTTATCCTGCCTCTGTTGTTCCAAATGAGAAACTGGGAGGAGCGTAGAGGAGATAATAGAAACTGAATCCCATGCTTCAAAGTGGGCAAGGAAGACATATCTGCCGTGCTTTCCTGGGGCCATCTTAGCGGTCTGGTCAGGTAATCTCACATAGCTCGCTGGCCAAGTTCAGGGCCTGGGGCAGGATTTCTCACCCTCCCTGAGAAAAGAGTAGAAGGGGTGGAGATTGACACATTGGAAGGCTGAGTAAGAAACTCAGAACAAAGTCTTTCCTTATTATTATTATTACTCTGTGATGACCTTGTTCAGTTTTTATCTATAATTACTGCACTGTAATTTCAGGGTGAGAGAGGAAAAAAGGCCAGGAAGGGTTCAGCAGGTGGAATATCCTATTCCTTTGTGTCACGTACATCTTGTGTACAAAGGACAAAACCGCAACCACAGCGCAGGCAGCATTCCGGGGCTGTTGGCTGAGCTCCACAATTGAGAGACAACTGTCCCGAGTTGGCAGGCAGGGTGTGTGTCCTGTCAGCTAGCTTCTATCACGTGGTTGAGCCTGATTTGGTGGGTGCCCCCACTCACCTCAGGGGCTTGAGAATGTTTCTGATGGGGCAGGAAGGTGATGATAAGGCCTCTTAGCACAGCTGATTATGACCCTCTTGTTTCCCTCCCCTTGCTCCCTGAAAAGTTAATGCCTGCGGGCGTTTCACTTAGAAGGAGCTCAACTGGGTCATTTGCTGGAAGTAGATCCCTGGTCCAGAGGGTTTTTTTTTTTTTTTTTTTTTAACAGCAGGTCCTTAATGGACTGTTATGGCCTTGGGCACGCTGAAAAGAAGAAGGGCATGGGGGATTAAAGGTGTGAGGTGGCCCACAGTCTTTTCTGGAGGACTGTGCTTTGTTCTGAGATACATCTTTCTTAGTTTAGAATTTAAGTTTAGAATTAAGTTTAGAATTAAGATATCTCCCTTTATGAGTGAAAATATATATGGTAGGATTTTTGTTGAATATTCTTACTTGGCTAAATAAAAAATTGGCAACAACCCCATCCTTTCGAACATGCCCTTTAAAAAGATACTTTTCATAGATCTGTGATATACAAAAGACAGGGAACTGACACAGAGGATGGATTAAATACCCGAGGAGCCCTCACCTAAGCCTGGCTCTTGTACTTTGTGGAGAGGAATCTGCTTTGCCTCCGATGCCTGGCTTTCCTCATTGGTGAGAGGCGGGGCAGCGACCAGGCCATCTAGCTTTATGGAGAGCAACTAAGAAGGTGATTGGGATAAGAAAATCCCATGAGAACTGAAATAGGCCAAAAAATGGCCTCTGAAAGAGATCCACTTTCTAATCCCAGAACCTGTGCTCGTCACCTTATGTGGAAAAAAAGTGTATGTGTGTGTGGGGGGGTGGGGGGGAGGATGTCTCTGAAGACGTGATTAAGTTAAGGATCTTGTGAGGGGGAAACTGTCCTGGATTACCCCGGTTGGCTCCAAATAAAATCCCATATAGCCTTATGAAAAGGAAGCTGAAGGAGACTGTGGACACAAAGGAGAAGGAGATATAAAAACAGAGCAGAGAGAGATTTGAAGATACTGTCCTTGAAGACCAGATTGATGTGGTTACAGGCTGGGGAATGCCAGAGACTACCAGAAGCTGTGAGAGACAGGGAATGGATTACCCAGTCTCCTGTGGAAAACATGGCCCTGGGCCTTATTGCCATCTTGATTTCTGCCCAACGATACTGATTTTGTACTTTTGACCTTCAGAACTGTGAAAGAATAAGTTTCTGTTGTTTTAAGCCACCAGTTTTGTGGTCATTTGTCACAACAGTCCCAGGAGACTAACAGAAGATTTCAGACTCTAAGTTTCTTTAGGCTAGGAATTAATTCTATGTTTCTTTCCCCTCTCCAACAACTCCTGTCCTCAGTCTGGACATACCCAGCTGCCCACACCTGTGGATGGTGATAACTTAGCACCGTTCTGCTATTTAAGGGCAAGTCTTCTGTGTCTTTTCTTTTAGGGCCTGCCGATACTTCCTGTGGACCTTGACAGTTGGGGACATGTGACTATGGCTCTTTCTCAACTTCATTTTGAAACATTAGACTGTCTCCTTGACGTGACACAGAAAGAGATGTTCTTTCCAAGGCAGTGCTTAGAACTTGAAGGAGGCACATTTTTTTAGCAGGATGAGACTTGGGAGGCCATGGCCCATCCCCCTTCTAAACAGTGCTATGAAAGCATACTTTTTCTTGGTTTAGGTCCCTTCTGAGTAGGAATTTGTTTCCTGTTTTGCTTTTCACCCTGATAAGTGACTAGGGGTTGAATTTCGTCCCCCTCACTTTGAAGTCCTAACCCCAGTAGCTCAGGATGTAACTTATTTGGAAATAGGGTCATTGCCATTGTGATCAATCAAGATAAAGTAATTAGGGCCCTAACTCAGTGTAACTGGTGTCCTTATAAAAAGGGGAAATTTGGACAAAGACACACAGACCTGGGGAGACTTTCATGAAGGCAGAGATGGGGTGATACTACGGATTGCCAGCAAACCACTGGAAGTGAGGGGAGGAGCGGGACAGATCGCCCCCCACAGCCTCAGGAGGAACCAACCCTATAGATACCCTGATGTTGGACTTCGGACTTCCAGAACTTTGACACAATACGCTGCTGTTATTCAAGCAGATCACCACATGGGACTTTGCCATGGTGCCTGAGTCAATGGATACAGGAACACCAACCTGTGCACTACTCGAGGCCTTGCCTGCATCTTGTAGTGAGCAGTTAAATGAAAGAGCGAGCATGCAGGGCAGAAGCGCCGCCTTCAGCAGTGCGGCCTTGGTCTGAACAGCAATCCTTCCACACCCAGCAATTTGTCTGGTGCCTGTGATAAGAGGATCCCAGGAGTTTCAAAGCCACCTCCCTGTCCTAATCCCTCCCCAGGGATCCAACCTTTCCCTCTGGATGGGGTCAGGGAAGCAAAGTCAAATTTTAGTCATGCCTTTCAAGTTGCCCTCCCCTCCCCTCTTGCTTCGGTCTCTCCCCCTTCCCCCCTTGTTTCCAAGTGCCCAGCCTTGTCAGAAGAGAGGGGACCATCTGGTTAGTCCTTGTTTACTGCACACCCTGCCAGTTTGAGCTTATTAATCATATTTACCCAAGTATCTTAATTACTCCCTGTCTAGCAACTTGCTTTGCACTCAGCTGTTGACCCCTCTCATTTTATTCCTTTCTATCATTAATCATAGGAGCAGCGCGGGTACAGGAATTCCTGCAGCTTGGATTTCACTGGCACCGTTACCACTCCCAGAGAGGAACGGCTGGAGTTCACGGCTGGTTCCTGACAAACTTCCTAATTAATCTGCTGAAGATCAGAGGAGGACTAATAGGAGCTGAAGACTGTGCTGGGCCCATCCCTCCGCCCCTTCTGTGTGTGTGTGTGTGTGTGTGTGTGTGCGCGCGCGCGCGCCCCCCGCATGTCTGTGCGGGCTTGCAGTGCTGAGCTTGGCAGGAGAGAGAGCCTCAGCCCCCAACTCAGCACAATAGCATTCCTGCTGCTGCCACCTACCTTCCCTGCTTTGGGAGAGGGAATTTTCTCCTCTTGCTTAGGAGTTTAGAGGAGTCCCCACCCCTTGTGCGGTCAAAGGAATGGTGGAATAAGTACCTTCCAACCAACTTGTCTGTGGGGCCAGGATCCAGGGCAGGGGGGGAGTGATCTCATCTAGAGTAGGCTCAAGCTTTCTAGAGGGGAGCCCCAGATACTTGGGCTCTCAGGAGCTCAAGAGGCTCGAGGGCCCAGGACCCGCCAAGCCCGGGAGCCGCTGAAGACCGCAGGGCAGGAACCGCTTGCTGCGCTGCGGCCCCCGGCGCCCAGTCTACCAGCCCACGAAGAACAAGAACGGCAGGGCTGAGGCTGGTGAACAAGAGTAGTCGTTGTGATGGGCTCACCTGGGAGGCCCCCCCTCAGGCAGCCCTCGGAGGTGTGGCTCAAGCCATCGCAGCCCCTTTCTCTTCTCTTGGTGGTAGGGGGTGGGGGCGATAAGCAACAAGGGCCGCGCTTCTTTCTTTCTGCTCGGCCTGAATCTCCGGGCCGAGAGACACCATTAAGGAGTATAATTTGTTGATCCAGGCTCTCCTTGCGTTTCAGTGCAGAGTGGCATCGTTTTCTTTATGACCTCGTAAAGTCACAGCCGAGAGGCCGATTTGGAAAACAAACTGCCTCAGGTTGACAGATAATTAGATACAGGGGACATATTATATGCCTTTGCATATAAATGTGCTCCGAGGCGTGTTGGTTCATCTGAAGTTGAGGTTAAAGGCGCGCCAGGTATTCCTGACACATCAGGATATATATTTTCATACGGTCTCAGGCGCTGTGTTGGTTTTATAGCCCTTTCATCCTGGCGCTGACTGATGGCGAGTGAGCGCAACCCAACTTAGAGGAGCTGCGCCATTCACTGCCCCATGAGCCTCTGGCCTAGAGGCTGGGCTCCCTTCCCCCACTCCGATCCCCCTCCTCTCCCCTCTGTACCTCTCCCCGGTGGTCTGGGGGCAGTTCTTAAGGCTTCCATGCTGTGAGAATGACCTATGGCCAGCTGGGGGTGGGGGATAGACAAAATCTGTTCTTCTCTCCCTCCTACTTTTTTTTTTTTTTTCATTCTGATGGGCCCAGTTGGTAGCAGTTGTAAAATAGGGGTCTGTCAAGACTGGGTCAGACCCTGGTGGAATTCTCTACTGGGGGACAAGGAAAGTGGTGGAAGTGGCTCTCTTCCAGAAAGCTCCCCTTTCCCCAGAATCTGGTCTGGGGGAGCAGAGGCAAGACCTGGGGCCAACAGAAGAAGGATGGGTCCAACTTTCCCCTGTAGCTCCAGATGGCTGGGCTGGAGACATGTGTCTCTGTACACAAAGTTCCAGGCAAATTCATCCCTACCAAAATGTAAAGAGCTTAATTTAATGCCCTTGGGGAGTAATTTCAGTTTAAAAGTGGCATTTCAGGAGGTGGCTGAAAGAATGGCTTAGCGCTCAGTCATCTTCCATTTGGGCAAGTCACTTAATCTCTTTGAGTCTGTGGCTTCATCTTGAACTATGAATAAGGAGTAGCACTCACCTGATAATGTTGAAAAGATTAACTTAGATAACACTTGTCGCACCGGGCGTCAGGCGTATTGTCTAGTCTGTGTTAACTGTTTTTAATGTTGAAGATTAACAGAGCTCATCCTAAAAAAAAAATGAGCAGAGAGGTGAGTGCCTCGACCCAAGGAAGGGGCTATTGGACGGACCATGTCCTAGGACTAGGGTGGAGATGGCAGCCGGCTGGTGAGCCGGCTCCCTGATTCGTGGGAGGTCTGGTTCCGGCTCTGCCTCTGATTAGCTGTGTAATCCTGGGCATTTCACTCACTCCCCCCACTCGTTAGTTTCCTGATGCATAAAATGAGGACCCTCTGAGGGCCCCAGGGGGCAGCAGCTGAACCCTGGCCTTCTGGTGGGGCGGATCTGTGGGGGGATGCTTTCCTGTCCTCTGCTCTGCCTCTGGGCAGGCCTGCTGTCACCCTGGCCTCTGGAACAGGCCTGCATGGTTTTCCAGGCCAAATTAGAGGGCCTGGGGCTGTGGGGAGGGGGCTATTAAGAAGACTTCAGGGAGATGTTGAACAGTTCTCAGCTTGAAATGATCCTCCTCCTTAAACCTTGCCAGGGCTCTAGTAGAAAAGGACAGAGAGGGAGGGAGTAAAAGGATAGAGAGAGAAAGGGAGAGAAGAGGAGAGAAAGGAAGAAGGAAAGAAAGGGAAAGATAATAAACCTCATAGGCCAGCCCTAAGCCCTGTTGAAAGAGATGACATGAATAGAGTTGCTGTCACTTTGATGAATTAAATCCTCTGTTAATTAGGAGGCATCGATTTAAGGGTTGTCCAAGCAGATAGTCCTTTTCCCTTTCCCAGCAAGTTACAGCAGAGGGAGGAAGCGTGAGAGGGATGGCTTTCTCTGTTCCTTGCCTGATTGCTGGTTTCTCTAGCAGGCTTCATTAATTATCCCAGAACATCGTCACTCCAGTTTTCTCCAGGTACCAGTCTCTTTTTGGCTGGATCTTGGCCATGGGCTATACCGGAGCTTTCTAGAGAAAAGATTGGCTTTGAAACCTGCGCTACTCCTGCAATAACTCCCCACAAGGTGCTCTCTTGACTTGGAAGGGGTCAAGAAAGGGCGAGTGGTCGCATGGAAGGACATATATGTTGATCTTGGGGCCTGAGGGACCGTGTCCGTGATGGTTGAGAGTCAGCTTGGCAGCTCATGTCCAGCTCTGAGTTGACCCCACGTCAAATGGACTCTTCCCATTGCCCTGTGAGGTCATTCAGACCTTGAGAGGAGACCAGAGAGAGGGTCCCCGTCTTACTCTGTGGACAGCCCTCTCTCTGGAACCATCATTGGGCTGGCCGGTCAGAAGCCATCCTTGTAGATCACGGCCTGTACCTCAGGGCAATCCGCCTTTGGTCCCAGGAGTCGGAGGTTCCAGTGGCCTGCTCTGGATTCCATTTCCAAAAATGAAGATCTATCATTCCCAACCACCTGGAAAGTCAGAGTGTAGATTGAGTATTCCCTGAGTACTAATGGTTCGGCATTGTATAATGTTGGATTAATGAGTGAAAATACCTTGGAGGAGCAAGGCATAAAATCAGCAAAGGGATTCATCTTCACTTGACCCCTTAGCTCCCAAGGGGGCCATTACTCAGGCAAATGAATCGTGTTCCTCGGGGCCTAGTTGACACTGGGGAGGTGGGCTTCTCACCAGGCTTCCTGGTGACTCAACTTTCAGAGTTGTTTTATAGACAGAACAGAGTCTGTAAGAGAAGTCTCTCAGATTTGGGCTTTCGTATCAAGACTCTAAAAATCCTGGTGTGACCAAAAGAGGGGAACTTTCATGTCCACCCGCCCTTGGTTCCCCACAGCCCCATATACAAATATATGCATACATCCCCATAATCATGCTGAAAATGTCTTTCTGGAATTGCCCCTCAGCAGTTCAGTGAGGAAAGAGTTCCTTGATTTTTTTTTTCCTTGGTTTGAGGAAGAAGAATAAATTCGTAAAGACGGAACAGGGCCTTGAGTGTGTCCAGAACGGCAGGCCCATCGACTCTTACCCAGCTGAGGGGATTTGCTGCGGTTGTACTCTGGCTTTCAAATGACATGTTTCCTTGGCTGCCAAGGGAGACTCCCTGCCTGGATCATCTGGTCACAGGCCAGAAGCTCTCTGTTCCCTCTCCTGTCCTCTGTAAGGGAGGTCTAATGTGGCCCCAGCACTGAGGTTCCCACTCCCGGGGAACCTGTCCTCTCTCTTCCCTCTTTGTTTCCGGGCCAAGGGGGATCTGCAGGCTAGAGGCAAAATTTGTCTCAGCGGATTGGCTGAGCCAGAAGGAATGAAGTGGACAGAGGGAGGAGAGGGAGCCGGACACGAAATGGAAAAAGAGAAAATAACCAGAAGGAAAGATGGAGAAGATGCAAGGCAGGCTAGCAAGGGACAGAGGCAAGCCGAGAGAAGAGGAACAGAGCTCTCCAAAGAGGAGGTGAGCGTGCATGTGGGAGGTAGAAGAAGGCAAGGAGAGCAGAGTGCAGAGGCAAGAGAACAGGCCGAGCTGGGGAGAGGCCAGAGGCTGGCAGTCAGGAGAAGGAGGAGAAGGGGTCTAGCAGGTGCTAGGAACAAAAAGGGAGAGGGGTTGGTTGGGAGGGGTGAGGCCAGAGAGGATGGCAAGGGAGGGGAGAGGAGCCCCTGGGTGCCGGGGGGTGGGGGGGGCGGAGAAAGTGCTGTGCTGTGTGGATTATTGTGTGTTTGTCATCTGGTATGGTATAAGCTGTAGGTACAGCCTCTCCTGCCCATGATTTATGGTCCCTGTCAGGCGGGGAGCGCGCTTTGTCTGCTGTAGCGTGGAGGATGAATGCACTGCTGTCATCGCGGCCGGCCAGCCTTTCTCTCTCTCGGCTCCGAACGCGCGCTCCCCATTTCACGCCAGTGAACATAAACAATCTTTTGTAAACCTGACAGTCACACTTGCTTCTTTGGAAACATAAAGCAGAAATGTATGACTCGGCTTTCATTACCCAATTTCCTACGCTATATAAAAACACTCAGGAAAGACACGTAAGTGGTCAGGAAACCTGGGAAATGGGAAGTATCCTGGAGGGGGGAAACAGGTGGAGGGAGGAAGAGGGGAGCTTGGGGGTGGGAAGCGGGTGAAGAGAGGAGATGATGTGTCTAACCCCACCACATCCTTCCCAGAAAATGCTGTCTGATCAACTGGGCTATCCAGACACATAATTATATTACATTTCTGAATAATAGACATTTCCTGCCTGAAATGTTGCTTTTCTCCCCCCTCCTTTTAACCCAGAGTGCAGTAATGAAACAGTCTTGAGATCAAAGCTGGCTGATAATGTGGCTTTGTTTTTTTCTCCTCTTTTCTGCTTTGCATTTTCCTTCTCTACTAGCCATTCAGCCAACTCCACCGAGGCAAAAGTGTAACTTATTTTTAAAGAGCTATTGGGATGTGGATTGCGTGATTTCTCAACTGGAGTGTCTCAGCTGGGATGGTGAGATCTACGGGGGAGAGTCTGCATCCATCCCTGACACCTGGATGGCCTCACCAGGGCCAGAACAGGGGAAGAGGCGGCCGGTTAGGAACCAGGGCTGGGCGGTGGCTTCAAGACACGCTAGGGCCTGGCATAGAAGCCACTGGACACCTTCCCAGGCTTTTCTTCTGAGATGGATGACTTCTCTTCCTGCCTTCAGTTATAGCCAGTGGTAGTCTCTGGCCCAGTAGAGGGCAGAGGACTCAGAGGTGCTCTGGTTTCTTCCATTGTGCTGGGGTTCTGGCCTCGAAGTTCTGGCAAGTGGAGTTCCTTGGTGAGGTTGCTTCAACAACACTTCAGGCCAGTGAGGTTCCTGACTGTGGATCTGGGAAGTGAGAACTGTTCGTTCATAATTATTGGAATCCCCTCATTCCATCAGATCAAAAATCTTTGAGAAGCATCTGCGAGTTCCTTTAGTTTCCTTGGCTATCTGCTTTTGAACATAAGAGAGAACAAGTTTCATGGACTGGACTATTATAATTCAAAAGAATTTTGAATACGTAGTAGGTGCCCAGTACTGTGTTAGGGTCTATAAAGTGCCTGTCCTCAAAATGACTTTTGTTTAACTGGGAAGGTTTTGATATATAGCAGTAGAGAGCTTGACCAGAAAGATCTATTTTGGACATGCATGCCTCTTTTTCTTCCCTCTCTCCCACCCCATCCACGCCCAAGTTTTTTCATTATTCTTGGAAGAATGTGTTCTCATTGACCTCCTCATAAAAATCTCCTGCCCTCTACAACCCCTGGTGAGCGCTCTATCCCCCCTGAATGTCCAGAATTTATTGTCTGTTCCTCATCTGTGGTAATTAATCATATGCTGTCTTGTGCCATTCTTACATTGTTTTCATGTCTTCATGCATACTCTCCCTGGGGGTCAAGATTTTCATCATGTCTCATTGCTTTTAGTATCTCCCAAGCGCTCAGCATGGGGATTGGCTATAAAACACACCTAAGACTTTTGGAAAGCACATGTCCCAAGACTTTTTCAGATCCCCAGGCTGGTCCCTGTATAGAAGGGCAGGTTTGTACGGATTTCTGACTTTTCCCCCTAACAACATGTTCATAAGGAGTTGTGTTTAATTTAAAAATACTGACATTACAATTTAAACACCTTTTAAGCTCATTCATGGCCATTTATTTTTCGCAAGGCAACAGAGTTTGCATTATTTCAAAAGAACGACAGTGTGCACGGTGAGTGTGGGGCATGAGAGCATGTGGAGATTTAGGTGATGGGGTGTGGCTAATCTCCCTCACCAGCTGAATTTGTTCCCTTCTGCTTCTCATTTGTACAATAAAATTATTTATTTATTTATTTAATTAATTCTATTTTTGGGATTGTGGGTTAGCTCACATATAGGGCAAACCACTGAGGAAAATTCTACCAAGCATCTCTGCAGCTGGTGCCCCAAGTCTATTGATTATTTGGAAATTAAGTGTATCCTTAATGTCCTATGAACCCTTGCTTACTCCTCTCTCCCACTCAGCAGTCCCCAGTCTTTCTTTCTTTTTTTTGTGGTACAAGGTCTATTTGGTGTTTGAGTTGGTACAGTTTTACTGGTAATCTAAGGAGGTAGCATAGTGTACTGACAACACAAGAGCTTTGGCTTCAGACCTGGTTTTGCTGTTTTACTAGCTATGCCGTCTCAGGCAGATAACCTCTTTAAAGCTCAGTTTTCTCATCTGTACAATGGGCAGCGTAATATCTCACTCAGTGAGGAGGTGACCGACAATGACCATGCATAATAGGTACTTAATGTTCATTTCTGTCCATCATCCACTACAGATTCGCTACAGATAGCGTTCCCATTTCATGGCATTTAAAATATAAGGCTTACAAAAACCTCAATGCTGGCAAAACTTCAGTAGGAAAGAAACAGGCAGCTTGCTGAGAGCTCCTACCGGTGATATAGATAGACTCTGATACAAGCTCGGATTGCTTTGGTGTTCTGGAGGAGCCCTTCCTCTGTTATTGTTAGGCGTGTGCATTGGACAAACAAAGTAAGCACAATGAGATGAATTTAATACCTGCCAGGCAGCAGAACAAATGTCGTTGATCTTGCTGATACTATATAAAAAGCACAGAAGTGGATCTAGTTTGGTCCTATGGCAATTTATAATCCTTTTTGCCATACTGGGTAGTTTTCACTAGGACAGACATTCTTTTGCCTGCTGGGGGAAAGGCACCAACTTGTACAGGCTGCTCATACCACATTGTTAGGAGACAGCCTTAGAAGTGGAGCCTCTCATGTGCCCCGAATCAGGGGAGTATCAAGCAGAGGGAGGAGTTGGGAATACACTTGGACTTCACGTTAAGAGCATCCAATATATGGAACACATAGATCTCTTCTCACTTCCAATTTATGCCCCCCCCCGCACACAGATAAAATGAAGAGAAATTATTCATAGAGCAGAAGAAGAATTTCCTCCCATTTAATGATTCTTAGAAGTAGCCAGCTTCCTGAGTGGGTGTACAGAATAAATTACCCTCAGTTGAACAGGTATCATCATTTTACAGGAGAATTGGGGAAGACAGAAAGATGACATTGGAATGCATTATTTTAGGGCTATATGATGATAGATCTCATTCCCAGCTACCAAAGTAGAGGACATTTACTTTGAGGAGCTTTGAGATGGTGAGTTGTTGGCTGGCTAGGTCTTCTTGAAGATCTTATCTGGGGCCATGGGAAAGAGATTTTTGTGGCTATCTCTGGCCATTGCCACGGTTCAAGACTTGGGATAGGGAGGCCTGGCTCCGCCAGCATGGAGAGCCTAGCTTCTTTCTCTCATTATTAGAAGGTAGGTAAAGCTGCTGGTTGGTGTGAACAAACCCACCCCTTGCTCTGCAGTTCTAATCTTGCTTGGATCCCTGAAAAGAATCCCATCTTCTCTATTGGTTTTCTACTGCTGTGCAAGATGGCACCCCAAAACTTAGTGGTTATTGTCTCACAGTTTCTGGAATTTGGACACAGCTTGTATGGGTGGTTCTGGCTTAGGACCTTTCCTGAAGTCACAGTCAAGACATTGGCTGAGGCTACAAACCTACATCTGAAGGTTTGACCAGGGCTGGAGGACCTCTTTCCAAGTTAGCTCAGTTCCTCACAAGGCCTCAGTTCTTGTCTTGCTGTTGGCAGGAGGCCTCAGTTCTTTGCCAGATGAACTCCCTCCACAAGTCTGCTGGAATTTACTTACCACATGGCAGCTGGCTTTTCCAAGAGCAAGTGACCCAAGATAGCAAGGAGGAAGCTATCATGTCTTCTATGACTTAGTCCTGGGAGTCACACATAATCACTTTTGCCACATTCTCTTTGTTGGAAGTGAGTTGCTATGTCCAGCTCATTCTCAAGGGGAGGGAAATTAAGGTTGACTTCCTGAAGGGACCTATTAAAAAACCCTTGTATCTTGGGGCGCCTGGGTGGCTCAGTGGGTTAAAGCCTCTGCCCTCAGCTCCGGTCATGATCCCAGGGTCCTGGGATCGAGCCCCACATCGGGCTCTCTGCTCCGCGGGGAGCCTGCTTCCTCCTCTCTCTCTCTTCCTGCCTCTCTGCCAACTTGTGATCTCTGTCAAGTAAATAAAAAATAAAATCTTAAAAAAAAAAACCGCTTATATCTTACTCTTTCTATCCTTATACACCTATTCAAAAATCATAGCATTGGGCCTTTATCTCCTTTCCTAGACGTTTCCATTTTCATACTATAAACTTAGCAAAATGGGATGTTGAAATTGAATGAGAATATAAAATACAAATAAATGCTTTTACAGATATTTATTAAGTATGCAAAACCAAACAGAACAAAAACATTGTCTTGAATATTTTCTCCTCATGACTTTTTTTCATGGCTTACGCAGGGTAAGGCACTTCCCCTATCTTATAGGTTTTCTTTATAGACTTTCCTTATTGCCCCAGGGTCCTTCGATTTGTGTTTAAATTTATGGTCTTTATTTGGGACATATTTGGGAAATTCACATTGCCATCTCGATAAGGTTGCTCAATGGAAGTTTTTGAATACTAAATCAAGGGGAAGGTGCAGTTTCCGTAACAAAACCTCCTCCTTCTTTGCTTCAGGGATCTCTTGCTCTAAATGTAGTGCTGATTAAGTCAGCTAAGATGCTGCCGAACTTGACTTTGGCCAACAGACCAGTGTTCTATTGAGTATCAACACAGGGATTGATTATTTACTGGATGGCTGCCACTATGTTTTGGCCATTATTAGAGGGGGTTCCACACTAAAACTGGAGACTTTTAACAGACCACTGAACCAAGGATGGCATTCAAGGACACGAGGCTGGCCCTATATAAAGCTTTCCCAAGTCCCCAGTTAGGTTCCCTCATCAATCACCCATTTATTCAACACATGTTCATTAATCCCCCACTTTGTGTCAGGCATCACACCAAAGCGAGATGGCAGAGAGTTTCTAAATAAGTGGGAGAAAGTATTGAGAGGAGGAAGCCGGGACTGGATATTTCTCCTGCCAAAGAGCTGGCCAGTGGACTGATGTTTAGGGAACTCTAGACACAGTGACTAATTAAAAAGAGGGACCCAGGACACGTTTTAAGACTTTGGCACAGAAGCCCAGATATAAGAACTGGTTTCAGGGTGGGGCTAGCTGCCAGAGATAAGGGAGACATCCAATTATCAGACCTGCGGTCAGATTAACAGCAAGCAAGACTCCAAGCTAAGTCCCTGAGCTTGGCAAGTGTCAAGTTTCCCAAGTGTGGGGAGAGGACAGATGCAGAGACCCAGAGCCCAGCTGGGCCTAATACACCTCAGTTGCCTTCATGTGGTGGGGATTTACCAAGAAGCTCTGCAATGGAGAGAGAATGAGGAAGCAGGTGTGATGAGCTAGGAAAACCTACTGGGTCAAGATAGGGTCCAGGGCGTATCCCCAACACCTCTCCCACAAGGCCCTGCTGCTCAGCCACCTACAGAAAAAATGAAATCCCCCTGCTTCCTGATGCAAAGGCAGAGGGAGAGGCCTCAGGGAGAGGCTTAAAGGGGGTGCCCTGTCTTGGCAGGTCAGGCAGGCATAAAGTCCCCTTGAGGCTACAGGAACTTCCCACCCTCCTCTCAGGCAGAGGCAAGCTCCTTCTCCTCAGGGGGTTCATTTCAATGTTAATGAGACTAAGAAGGTGGGCAAAGTTGTTTTCTTCTAAAAATTCCATTTCACCCTTCCTTGCTCTCTGAGCATACCCCTCTGATTTAGATTCACTGTGTTTAATTAAAGTTGTGTTTGTTTTTTCCTCCTCCTTTGCTCTTTCCACTTCTTGCCAAATCCTCTCCCCCTCCCTCTACTCGAGCGAGCTATGTTCCTCAGGCTGTCCCCCCAAAGCCCCAGCCCTTCTTGGAGGAAACCTGTGGAGGCCAGTGGACTGGGGGCTTTTCTTTCTCTTCATTGCCATCTCCGATGAAAGGAACTCTTTGCATTGGGAACCGTGGTAAGCTCTGGATGGTGCTTCAAATGTGCGTGCTCCTCATTTCAGGTAAACCTGAGAACCCAGGTAGGAAAAATTTGGATTGCCCGAAGACTGATCAGTGAGGAGAGGAGAGTTTGCCAAAGGATGAGAGAAGGCTGGGACAGAATCAG
This sequence comes from Taxidea taxus jeffersonii, assembly GCA_003697995.1. Classification (NCBI taxonomy): domain Eukaryota; kingdom Metazoa; phylum Chordata; class Mammalia; order Carnivora; family Mustelidae; genus Taxidea; species Taxidea taxus. The sequence goes on along the minus strand of RCUC01125242.1, from coordinate 18,117 downwards.
AATGTACTGATTTTCCAGAGCCTACAATAGCCATGTAGGGGGGACAGAAGAGGAGTGCTGACTGTGAGGCCTTTCACATTGGGAGACCCCAAATCTGGAGGAACGTGTGGAGGGTGTACCAGCAAGGTCTAGTCACAACTGGCTAATTGGAGCCCTTGGCTTGACTCCCTAATATGGTCAGACATCTGCTTGGTGGAGTGCCTGGGCCTGGACTCGGTGCTTAGGCCTATGGTCTTTCCATCTCTCTGTGTTACCCCAACCTCTACTGAGTTAACCGAGGCACCATGGCATTCAGTACTTTTTATACATGGGATGCTCAGATTGGAAAGAACTAGTGCTCCTTGTCCAATCCCATCAATAATTGTTTATCCTCAAGCTCAGGGCTGCCCAACAGAAATAGAATGTGAGCCACATGTATGATTTAAAATGTTTTGGTAGCTCCATTAGAGAAAGTAGAAACAAAGAAGGCAAATTAATTTCAATAGTATATTTTATTTAACTCAATATATCTAAAATACAAGAAAAATAAAAAAGCAATAGAAAGAGTAATGAGATATTTCACACTCTTTTTTTTTTTTAAAGATTTTATTTATTTGAGGCGGGGGGAGAGAGAGAACAAGAGCACAAGAGCAGGGGGAAGGAGAAGCGGACTCCCTGCTGAGTGGGGCGCCCGCCATGGGGCTTGATCCCAAGATGGCAGGATCATGATCTGAGCCCAAGGCAGACGCTTAACTGACTGACCCACCCAGGTGCCCCCACTTTTTGTGTGTATGTGTGTGTGTGTGTGTACTTAGTGCTCAATATCTGCTGTGTACTTTTCACTAACCCCAGGCCTCAGTTCTGACCAGCCTATTGCAAGTCCTCTACAGTCACATGTGGCCAGTGGCTGCTGTACCTTAGACTACAGGTCGGACTCATGAGCTCTTCCGAAAGCAGGAGAGTTGATCCAGTTATAGGTTTTCTCCCCGGAGCACAGCTTTCTGGTTTCTTGATTCTGAAGGGAAGATTTTGGGAAGCAGACAGGTGTGTCCACTTCATCTCCTCATGTATCCCCTGCAGAAAGCATCACAGGGTTGATAGCAGCTTTCTGTAGCAAAGATGAGCTGCCAGGGGACAGGATCTGGGTCCATGTCGACATATAGCCCTAGGTGCAGAAAGCAATTTGGAAGGGGTTACAAACTGTGGCTCCTGAAAACACATCCTGTTTCTGTCGTGCATTTCTGTTGAGACAAAGGTTGACTCAGTGTTTTCAATCTGTGGAGGCAAGCTCAGCCCTCGGGAAACTGTGAAGCAGGAGTGGTTTGACTTCAGTGTCCCTATTACCCCCTTACTTTGCTTCTGTCCTTCAGCCCCCTGGGGCCCATACCTCAGTCCAGTGGAAGGCCCAGTTCCACTGTGCTCTCTTACCCAAGGGCCCCAAGGTTTCTTCTTTATGGCCATTAGGCTGGGTAGAAATACAAAATGCAGGCAGGGACCCCCTCTGCTATCACATCCAGTCTTATGTTGAGTTCTGGGTGGTTTGAGATTTTTGAGGAAACAGACTTTTGCTTAGTGTATAAAGATTGGGGTAAGTTGTATAGATTAACTGTAGACAGGGAGGGGGGATATTGAAAAGATGTCATGGCTCTTGTAGAGATGAGGATCAGCAGCTGAGTCTCCTGCCCTTTGTTTCCCTCTCTTTGGGCACTGGGACCTCATCATGACCACCTTTAGGGGAGGTATTCCTAGGACGGACTCTGAGACCAGCTCCCATCTTAGGGCAGGGATGAAAGAGAAGACCCGAGGCAATAATCCTTGGATTCAGTGGTTTCTTTTGTTTGAACTTGTACCCAATTTTGATGATTATGCTTGTTTTCTTTTGGTACCCCCATTTCCTAGGATTCTGGATCCCTCCCTCATACTCTTGGTGCTTTGAAAGATTGATATCTCATCCCTTAGACATATGGTGCCCTAAACTTCTGTCAAACTCTGCTTTAGATGGGAAGCTCATTTCTGGTCTTGCCTGGTCATTGATAAGATAAGAGAATTCCACTGAACGGGAAGAAACAGCAGGGGTGTTTTGTAAGAGCTGGTGCATTGTAGATAGCTATATGGTATGTGTTTTCTGTCTGAGGAGTGAGGTGGGGGGGAGGTAACTCCCTCTGTTACATTGTTAAGCCATCTTACAGAAGATGGCAACAGAGAAAATAGATTCCCTAATTTAGCTTTTGTGTCTACTGGTTCCTTCCAGTGTTGTGCTGCCCAGGGGGAAGGTGCTTCCCCATCCTCGCTTCCCCATCCTCCAGACAGCATGGTAGCCAGCTCAGAAATGAAGCCAGTGCACTTATAGGAACGATAGAAATCAGGATCTGGTGTACAGATTATGACTTACATTATGACTTAGTCACATCATTGTGGAAGCAGCTTTAAAAGGCACCGTGCAACAGCTGTCTACTTTGGCTTGGACTCCACCAGCTTCCTCCTTACCTCATGACCTACTCTGCCTCTCACCACACCTTCCACACACACTTGGCTTTGGCCGCACTGGCCTCCTCACTGTTCCTAAACTCACCAAGCCTTTGCTCTTATTGCTTGCTTTCTCTGGAGCGGCCATCACCTCCCACATTCACGAGTCTCACTTCCTACATTTGAACTTAGTCAAAAGGCCGAGAAGCGATGAGGCTCACTTCCTTACGTCCTTTAAGTTTTTCTTCAAACACCTGCTTCCTGGTGAGACTCTCCCAACCACTCTCCCTTCTCTGTTCCAGGTTCACCATTCCCATTCTGTTAGCCTGTCTTCATCGTCTCCGTGATGTTATTGTTATGTGACATTAGCGCATGGTTTTATTTGCTTATTGCCTGTCCTTTCACTGGAGTGTAAGTTCAAATAAGGGTGGGACTTTGTTTTATTCATTACTGTGTAGAGCATGGGACAGCCCATGGTACCTGGGAAATGAAAAATGAATGCTGAATGAGTAGCCAGATGAATGGAGCATCTGGTCCCCGTTCTACCTGTCCATGGCATTCTAGACAGATTCTGGCTTCTCCTCAAATATTATTATGAACAGTAAGCTCAGCAACATTTATTGTTGAATAGTTCCAACTGTTCTCAATATCTGCGTGTGGAAGGGTGGCCTGGTGGAAAAAACACCAGAATCTCTCTAATAAGACAAGCTTAGGACACGTGGGAACAAGCCTGAGAAGAAGCAGCGAGCTGTGAAGCTCTGAGTCAGGCTGGGTCCCGCCTTCACTTCCCATAGAATGTTGGAGAATTCATTTCATCTCTCTGGCCTCAGCCTTCTCTTCTGAATAACGGGATGGGATAGATATACTAGAAAGAGGGGTCCTTGACCAGAGTGGAAGGCTGCAGATCTGCAGGAATCTGACAGAAGTAAAACAGTAATGTTGTTTAGCCTGAATAGCGGATCTTAAGAGTGTCTCAGCGCGCGCGTGTGTGTAAGCACATAGGTAGATAGATAGGCCATCTCAAACAAGCCTGAAAGATCCACTTGGCCTGGGGCTGCATCACTTGTTTCTTCCCTATTACTCCACACAGTCTGTGCAGAGACCTGGACCAGCTCAAAAGGTTGATAACTGACTTAATATAAGCCTAAGAATAACTGCGCATTTATGTAAAGCCTTTCTCAAAGGAGCTCTCAGCATTCTGCAGATAATGGACTTATTTATCCTTAGAGCACCTCTGTGAGGCAGTTACAGGACGGGGTGACCACATTTGTGTAACAAATAATGTCAGGAACAGCATGAAGCAAAACTAGCCTATAAGTCTGAGGCCCTGGAGGAGATGGGATGGGCCCAAGGTCACCCAGGGAGTTAGGAATAGGCAAGCATCCATGCTTCGATGAGGTGACTCATTCTTTCCAGTACCTCTGTTCCCAAGGCCTGACTGCATGCCCCTGGGCTGGCTCCAGCCATGTACATCCTAAGGCATGTTCTATGGGCTACCAGAGGTGTTTTTATTAACCCATGGATGAGTAAGTTCCAAAAATATTAGGTTTCACAGAGTTAAACAGGTTTCTGCACTGGAGGACTTTATAGACACATCTGCAATTTATTTTGCTCATTGTTCATCTCCAAGAGGGCTCACCAGTGTGCAGAGTTAGCCACATTTACTTGTCCATGGAAACTTCCTTCCCCAGGATCTCACTGGATTGATGAGAGGCTGATTTCTTAATATCTGGGACTAGGACTTCCCTTGTGAAAGGAAATATCTGGATCTAGGGAAAATGTTTCAAACCAGGTAGGGATGTGGGTGACTTGGTATGTATGACTGTTCCTGGATGCTGAGATGTCAAGAGGGAAAGCTATTCTGTATGAGACAAAGGGAAAAATGAACTGTTTTTGTTCTTGGGGTGAGGAGAGGAGGAAAGAGGAGAGGAGAAGGAAGAGAAAGGGTAATATAGAGAAGCCAGGGGCCGGATAGAGTCAAGATTCAGAGCAACTCCAGGGTGGTGGGAGAACCAAGGACATTTTACAAGGATGCTTACCGCCTCGCCTGGTTAGTACCTGGATGGGAGGGTGCTTACTGCCTCACTGGAGGCGTTGGAGGTACAGTGTAGACCTCTCTCTATCATCTTCCCCTCCTATTTCTAGGGAAATCTACTAGGATCATGTACACTTTGTGGAGTGGTATGTGTGTGTGTGTGGGTGGGGGGGACCGTGATAGAGCTTCAGTCCACTTTTGTGGACAGGGAACAGACAGCATTAACAGACACAGAAACCTAGAGGCAGAGATGACTGTGAGAGGTAAGCCTCCATATGACACTTTGAGAGGGTTGGGTCCTTGGGACTCCTAATTGTTGCAATGGATGTGGCAGAGATGAGCTGACTCCCACTGCCGTCCTCTGCCATGTCATCCTAGGGGCCTGCTTACTATCTCCATTTGTACTACAGTAGCTCAGGCACCTGGAGCCCCAGAGAGCACATGTCCTCAGTGATCCAATTTCCCCTTCAACGGTCTGTTCTCCAGAATGAACATACTTAATTCCTTCCACATGTCCCATACGACTAGTTACCAGACTTGTCACCATCCTGGTCACCCTTGTCTGGACACCCTCCAAGGTTTTAGCATGGCGCGTGGGGTTTCACACAATGCAACAAGTGTGGTCTGCCCACTGCCCAGTGTGGTAGGGGCTCTCCTTCCTGTGATCTGGACCTTTTGCTTCTACTAAGGAAGCCTAAATTTGATCCAGCATGGTGTTTCCTCAGCAGCCGCATTGTGCTCTTGGCTGCATTAAACTTGTGGTCCACTCAAACCCTTGTCAGGGTTAATTTTTTTATTTTACCTTGTCAGGTAATAAAGAAGTTTTCCCCATGTCGGGCCCAGCTGTTCTGCTCGTTGGGTATTATGGCCACGTGGCGGAGAGGCGCTGCGTCTCATGTCGCATCATAGAATGATGATGGTTTCTATCGTGCTGTGATAGGGAGGGATGTCTTCAAATCCATGCCCATGTGCACAGGCACTGAAAGCTACCATGTGCCACTTTAAGGAGTGCTTGGGTGTAACGAAGCGGTAATTAACAGCGTCAGTCACCGGCAACGTTTCCCTTTCCTCCTTGCACGACGCAGCTTGTTTGTCAGAGTGTGCTGATACTCTAGTGATAGGTGCTATGTAAACACCTAGGTAGACAGAGGGAGAGCCTGGCAGACGGTGATCAGAGAGCGGTATAGAGACCCCCGCTGCAAACATCCTTAACAGTCATGACAGCCACCATGTATAAACAGAATTCACCTTAAACAGCTTTTAAGTGCTTCTGGGCTAGGAAGTAGGGATGGTGAGGATGTCAAGGTCTTCAATTATATTAGCTGAGTTTCTGTCTTCTGTCAGAGTTGTGTTAAAAATCTCCTGACGCAAGTGGCTCTGGAGGGGTTGGATTCCCTCAGGGAGCCATGTATCCTTAGCCTGTGGCCTCACAGGATGATGGGCTCATGCGGGGAGAGAGAAGGTGCTTCCTTTTCCCAGGTTCGTGTGACCTTGAGCAGGCCAACGTTTCTGAGTCTCAGCTTCTTCCTCTCTAGAAGGGATTTTTCCAGAGGAGATGTAGGGGATGTTGGGAAGGTAGAACCAGTTCCCTGATGCCCTCAAAGGGCTATAACTTAGTAACCCAGTATCAAAATGCCCCCTCTTAGGGTCCTGTTTGGAGAGAGAGTTGCCCAGTCACTCACACAGGCAGCTTTCTGTGAGCCTCTTGGGGGCCAGGCCTCAAGGTGGGGCTAGGGGCTTTCACAGCAAGCAGTGATCTCACCTTCCCAAGCCCGCAGAGGAGACCAGATCTGTGCATCCATAACCACGGTGCAAAGTAGAAGTGGGAAGCATTTTAAGAAGTCAACATAATGTAAGAAGGAAGAGCATACTCTGAGGGGAAAAAGGGGGAGAGAGGAAGAGAGACCCAGCAGGGTTGGCATTTATACTGATTCTGAAGGAAGAGTAGGAAATGGGCAGGGGGGTCAAGAGGGACTCCATTTTTGAAGAAGTAAACAAGTATAACTCCCAGTTATACTTGTTTATACTCAGTATAAAGTAGGTCTGATTCAGCCCTTACTCCAATTGTGATCACAAGAGAACACTGCAAAGCATTTCCCATGCTAGGCATTGTGTGGCTTTGTTCTGCAGAGACAGTGGTGAGGATCTGCAGTTCTGTTGAGTAGTGTTCCCAGGGTGTGGGTAGGGAAGCCATGAGAGACAAGTTGAAAGTCATTTCCAGGAGGTTCACCTTAGTTCTGCAGGTGAGAGGAGCCCTGAGGATTTTGGAGCTGGGCATTGACATGATCTAAGCAGAAGCTTTAGGGGAGTGAGTTAGGCCACTGCATTCGATATGAATGGAGAGTCCCCTCAAGGCTCTCTCCCTGTTTCCTAAGGGCCCTGGAACCATATTTTAGTCTGAAATCATGACTTCAAAGGTACAGGGCATGGGAGACAAAGCTGAAAGGAACCCACATAAAGCTCCTTAAATCTCGAGGAGGGAATGATTGGTTGGTTAGTCACTTAATTTGGTCATTCGCTCTGCAGACATTTAGGAAAGATACAAAGTTGTCAGGCACAGTGCTAGGCACTGGGAAAGGAAAAATGAACAAGGTCTGTCCTTGTCCTACTCAGCCTCCAAGACTCAGCTGAAAGGAACCCTCTTCAAGAAGTCTTTCCTCAAATGTCATCTGATGATAGCTCCTCCTCTCTTTCAAGGGAACTCCTAAAACGCTTCCCACATTCTCAACTAGCTTCCTTTCTCCACAGGTGGAGTCAGCAGTCTACCTGAGTCTATGTGGGAGGCCATTTTGGAGCACTGCATGGAGTCTGATGTGAGTAGAGAGGACAGGCAGTCAGAGGAGACTTCCTGGAGGAAGTGAAATCTGACAGGATTTCCATCTGAAATTTCCATAGAATATTTCTCTTCTATTCTGAAGAGGGTCCTGGAAAGAAGAGGAGTAAGGAGGGGAGGGAGGACAAGAAGCAATTGGAGTTGTCATAGCACAACACGTGGGGCAGGAAGTTGGGAGAGGTATGGCTGGATATGTGTGATCAGATCACAGAAGAACCATGTGCTGTGCTGAGGAGTTTAGACTTTATCTGATAAATGACCAAGAGCCACTGATGTGTCTTAGTCCTTAGCAGAGGAATGGCATGGTCACATTAGGATTTTCTATGGATAATAGTAGCAAACCCTGGTATTGTTGTGGGGACTGTTTTAAGGGCTCTGCAAATAATCCTCATGCAGCCTTGTAAGACAGGTGTTATTATCAGCCCCATTTCAGAGATGGGGAAACTGAGGCATAGAGCTTCCGTGGGCTGCCCAGGGCCACACAGATAATAAGAAGGCAGAACTAGGATTTAAAGTTGGGCATTCTGGCTCCAGAGTCCATGCCCTTACTCCATTGTGTTCTGGAATCCAGGGAGAAGTTCCAGGCAGCCAGACTAGAAGTGGGAGAGCCACCTGGACATTGTTCAGAAGTCCCAGTGAGGGCTACTGATGTCCTTAACTAGCAGTAAGCGAATGGGGTGTAAACCAGAAATGTTAGGGGGGAAACCCATTGGGTGTTCATGATTGCCATGGGGGAGAGAGGAGTCAGTGTTGAGCTAGCTGGGGGGCTGGTAAATATTTTAGAGTGTGGGGAGAGGGGAGTGGGAAGGGAAGGGTAGGAGGAAGGGATCCAGGACAGTCTGAGCAAAACACAAAGCAGGGGACACAGCGAGGCTGCACAGCTCCTTCCTGGGCCGGCGGCACCTGTCTGGGTGTCCTCTAGGCAGGTGTCCATGCAGCGGGCGATGGGAGTAATTCAGAACTAATGTGCAGTGCTCGACCCCCTCAGACCTGAGCTGCTGCTAATAAAAGACATTTGCAAGGACAGCGTTAACAAGCAGTGGCTTTCCAGCTCCCCCTTCCCACCCCAGGCTTGGTGGTAATGAAAACACGTTTACATAAACACAGAGGTCATGGTCACACTACCACCCTCATGGTAAAGCGTTTCCGAATACTAATAGTTTTCATTTAATGCAAAATCCAGGGTGTATGGGATAGCTTAAGGTGACCCGAAATACCACTCTAAATTGCACAACTTTATAAATAAAAAATCATTCTGCAGGCGAAATTACTCCGGTGCTCTTCAGCCTATGCTGGAGACAGGGAAACACAATGTCTGAAATTATATCCGAACACAAACCTGATGATACCAATTAGCCATTGGGCAAATGTCAAATCCTCAAGAACAACCTTGGTAAAGGGCCACTCCCTCAGCCACCAGCCCCCCATTGCCATAAATGTCTCACTGCACACAGGTGGCAACCCTTTCGTGGGCATTCACCCTGAGGGGAGTCCCTTGGACCATAGTCTCTGGCGGCCATTTTTGAGTCGTGACTGTGGGCCAGGCACTTGGCCTGGGCCTCTGTGAATACACAATGGTAGATGTTTGGTTGGTGCTGATCACGACACAAACCAAAGCATGGGGTTCTGAGAGACTGTGTCTGGTCTCTAAGTGTTTTTTAAACATCAAAAACTTTTTTTTTTTAACCAGGAGAATCTCATGCAGACCATCGCCTTTACATGGAACCTTGATAAATAACACATAACAGAGGAAGCAGAACACCTCCTTCTCGCCCGATGGGCCCCGAGACACACTAGGATTTCACGTCTTGAGTAGGATCTTCATTTTATAAAGTTGGAAGCTGAGACCCAGAGAGGTTAGGTGACCTTCCCAAGAGCACACGGCCATGTCCAAAGGCCATGTCCCAACAGCCTTCTCTAGAAGTGGTTCCAGCTGTGGCCACAGACACTCCCATGTCAGCCAGCAGCTTGGTGACATGAAATTAGTTCTGGGTCACATGACAGTGACTCGGGTTTGAGTCCCAGGGGCCACTTACCAGCTCTGTGACCCCCTAACAAGTAGCTTCCTTCTCTTAGTCCCGGCTTTCTCATGAACACAATAGAAATAATAATCAGATACGTTATGAGCACCCCACGAAAGAAGTGAGAGCATTTGGTGAGGGGCTGTATTTCTGGAGGTAATGATGGCTATTTCAAGCAGGCCTGGGTGATGGCCCTACGGAGGCCCACAGTCTGTGCTCATGCAAAATGGAACCATGTGGGATTTTCCAGCAGCCTGACCGCCTGCTCAGCATGGGAGGATAGGCTTTTTGGGGTTGGCAAAGAAAATACTGCTGCATTTCAATCCTTGCTCTGTGCCCATCTTTCTAGCTCCAACCGTGTGTCCCATCTGCCATCCATCTAGGCTACTGGGAAGGAGAAAAGGACTTTTCTTTACCCTCTGGCTCCTGGGCAGCATTCAAGAGTTATGGATTTTTGCTCCCCCAAGAAAGAAACATTATCCTCAGCCTTCAAGGGTGAGGATTCCTGCATGTAACAGGACTGAGTAATGGCTTTTCTCCATCTCTCATACCGGAATTTAAGAGGACCCTAGAGCAGCTGAGTTTATTAGGACCCATAAGAACTGTCCTATAACCAGGACACCAGCAGCCATAAACCTCTACCTTGAAGTTTGCAACAAATCCTGAAATGGTGAACTAGGACAAGCTCTTGTCTCTGTCAGCAGAAAAAAATAAAATAAAATAAAGGGAGAAATGCAAACTCCAGCAGAAAAAGAGCGCCAAGGAGGGAAGGCAGGAAGAACAAGCAAGAACAATGACAAAGGTGAGGCTATTAATGATGGTGACAGTAAGAGTCGTAACATAAAGCAGGTGGTGTGTGGGAACATCCTCACAGGTGCCCTGAAGTCACCTGCACTATAGGATGGGGCCCGGCATGTGACGGGAAGAGGGAGGAGGCGGTGAGAGAGGAAGACACACGCACACCCAGGGACATGCACACACACAGCCTAATAGTGGGGAGGATAAGAATGTCCTTGGAGGAAAGCAAAACCCAGGTAAACAATAAAAGGCATCAAGGGCCTCTTGGGCTGCTCCCTCTGAGGGAAAAGTTCTTGGGTGCAAGGTCTGAGGTGAAATGGGGATACTTTCCCCTTCTCCCATCGGTGCTACTCAGAGGGCTGCACTGACTTTCCCCTGAATACTGGGGGTTCCTTGGAGTTGCCACCGAGGCCTGGCCCTTGGTAGCAAAGAGCAGAACAAATGGGAATCCGTTTGGCCAGCATTTGCCCTTGTGTTAGTGCAGAGCTGGGAAACAGCTTAGAGGAGCAGCTCCTCATGGGACAGAGAATATTTCTGTCAACATCATGAGGAAAAAACACACGCAGTGGCCCCTCCTTTGTGGGGCCCGGCTTCAGCCCAAATCCCACTTCCCCACTCCCCAGACCCTGTTTGTTGGTTGTTAATGCAAAACCCATTGCTCTCTCCATCCTTGTGAACAGAACCCCATTGTCATTCAATGGAACAATGTCCCTACTTCATCATCCAGGCTCTTTGGCAGCCATCTGGGACAGTTTGATCAGTGAGAGAAATGCTGAGTTTCGCTGGTGGGTTCTGGGAAAACTTTTCCAGATACCAAGGATAACCAAGGCCCGAGTCATCCTTTCTCCGCAGTTCTTCCCTCGGATGTGGTCATGATGTCTGGAGCCACAGTAGCTGTCTTGTGATCAAGGAGTCACAGAGGGGCAAAAGCCAACGCCCTAAAGATTATAAGGCAGACATTTAGAAAGCCGATCCAGCACCTCCCGCCTCTAGACTTCTGTTATGTGAGAAAATAAACACTTCTTTGTTTAAGTCACTGTGAGTTGGGTGTTTTGTACTTGTAAAAACTCAATCATAGCTGGTACATTCAGGTATAAAGGACTTGGCACTTTTTTGTTTTTTTAACTTCCAACCTTCCTGCTCCCCTTTCTTGCTTGTGAGACCTAGCTGCCAAAGTATTAAATAACCCCAACATTCCTGATGGTGTGAAATGGAGTGTCCTGGCCTGGGCTGGGCTGGGACAAACTGAGAACCCTGGGCCCTGGGCTGGCTGCAAGCTTTCTGCCCCAGCCCAGCTGCCCTCTCCTCCTTCCTTGGGCTGCTTGTCCCTCCCACGAGCCAGGATCTCAACTCTCTCTGGTCTCCACTTTATGCTTGCTACTTTGATGCTGTCTCTGATCTAGAATGGGTTAACTCTTTTATTGATTTATTTTTCTTTTTGCGAGTGTGTAGGGAGGAAGAAGAGGGAAAATAAATTATACATCTCCCAAGATACGATCTATAGTTAATTCTTAATTAGGACTGACAGATGCTTCCCCCATAATCCTATTCCCAACATGTTCTATTTGCTTTGTTTGGTGCTGGAAGATATATTGTGACACAGTAATGACCTTTCTAAGCTTGTCCTGGAAGTGTTATTGGCATTCTAATGATTTATTGCATGTTCCAGTTGATTACGGGGCCATTTGTCAACATTTTATTTCTCTCTCCATAAACCTGTCTCCTGCGTCACAGACATTCACTGGCATGAAATTTAAACAAATACAGTATATAGCTCTTATTCAACTTCTGTTTGCACTTGGAGCCTTTGGAGCAAACCCATTCGGCCCAAGAGAGGGATTTTTATGACCAGTGTCGCCATAGCTCTCCCAGGGCAGGAGGTGATCTCTGGGTGACAGGCTGGGGATGATTTCCTCTCTATTGATTTGCAATTCCTCCAGTGGGGAATTTTTTTTTGATGCTGAGTCTGTCAGGCCAGTTTCCCAGTTACTTCTGTGGACGGGTTCCCAAGCCGTCATTTTGGGCTCATTGGGGTTCCGAAAGGCTTGTTTGGAGAAGGAAGTGTTGGCTTGTCTTAACCAGTCAGTCCAGCAGACTTACCTCTTAGCTCCTTTCAACCACAGACTCACCACACAGGTGACAGGACTGAGCACGCCCAGGGGACATTCAGAGAGAACATGAGTCACGCCATCACCCACAAAGGCTTGAGCTGTTCCCAACTCCCTGGGTGACCTTGGGCCCAGCCCATGTCCTCCAGGGCCTCAGACTTACAGGCTGGTTTTGCTTCATGCTGTTCCTGACATTATTAATTACAGGATCTGGTCACCCCTGTCCTGTAACTGCCTCACAGAGGTGCTCTAAGGATAAATAAGTCCATTATCTGCAGAATGCCGAGAGCTCCTTTGAGAAAGGCTTTACATAAATGTGCAGTTATTCTTGGGCGTATATTAAGTCAGTTATCAACATTTGGAGCTGGTCTGTGACACATGGTGGGGTCATGGGACAGAAACAGAAAATGTTCCCATTCTGTTTCCCTTTGAGGAGGCATCCTTGTTTGCCTGGATGCCTTCACCCACACAAGCACACTCATACTCACTCACACACACACCTATATGCCTGATGGAGAGCACATGTTACAAAGCTTCAGTCTGAACGGTGTCAGGGCTGCCCTTCCTTCAGATTCCTGTATCTGGGAGGCTTTTATCCTGGGTCATAGTGTTGCCTCTCGTAAGGGGTGTGGTGAGGCCAGGGAGCTCTGGCTGTGTTTCTGTGTGGTGTAGACACGGCCACATGTGTTTCCCATGGGCATCTCACAATTACCAAGTTGATAACTGAACTTGTAATTAGTTTGCATGCTTTTTAGTTCCCTGAAAGCTGCTTTCTCTTGAATTATATCCCTCTTCGAATGGTGTGAACATCTGTCCTGTGGCACACTTAGAAACCTGAGAAGCAGCCCTGTATCCTTTCCTACATCTTTCTAAAGTCCTATTGGATTCTGGGCTCTCTGCATTTATTGGCTCCAACCCCTCCTCACCATCACATCTGTTCTCAGACCCTCATCTTCTCTCTCTTGGACCATGACAACAGGCTCTTCATGAGTTGGGGTAGTGCTTGCAGTAACACACCCAATCTTGTGTGTCACACAGTCAGAATGCTTACTGGAAGGGTATATGGTGACACTAGTGAGAAGCTATGGAGTTGGGACCAGAAAGTCACTAGGAGTCAAGAGATCTCCGGAGATCAAACAGCTGGATCCCCAGTCAGGTCACTGTTCCAGGGATCTAGTTTGTGTAACAAATTACGCAAAGCTTAGTGTCTTAAATGACAACAATTGTTCTGTTCATGAATCAGCAATTTGGTCAGCTTGGAGTCATAAGCTGTCCTCTGGGATCGGTAGAAGGGTAGGGCCCAGGGAACACCTAAAGACTCCCTCACTCACATGTCTGTGGGCCAATGCTGGCTGTCAGCTGAAACCTCAGCTGGGATGTTTGCTGGAACACCAACACAGGTCTCCTCCATATTGTCTGGGCTTCCTTGCAACTTGGTGGTTGGGTTCTGAGGGCAAGCTTCTCTAGAAAGAAAGAGCCAGATGGAGGCCATTTCATGTTTTATGCCAGCGTCTCTGAAGTCCTTTGGTGTTACTTCCATCGTTTCTAACCTGGAGAGGGAATAGACTCCATCTCCTGAAGGGAGTGGCAAGAGTCTAGAAAAGCTTGTGGGATTTGGAAGATTGCTATGACCATTTTTGGAAAATACAATGTGTCTTATTCTGTGAAAAGTCTGGTTTTATTTACCCTCTCAAAATGGGAAGCTCCTTCTGGGCAACTTTGTGCCAGATGGGCTGTGCGGGTCACAGGTCTGGTGTTGGCTACTCCAGAGTGGGGAGATGAGGAATCTTGCCCTTTGGGAACAGAAGAGGGATTGTCTTCCCCCAATCTATATAAAACAGTGGGGACTCCCTCCCACCCCCGCAAAAGGAAACCAGGGTGCCAGTAGGAAGGTGGTGAGGGGGATGTGGAGGAAAGTATTGAATTCTAGAAAGATTAAAAAAAAAAAAAAAAAGACAAATGTCTTTTACAGCCTGACTACAGATTTATCCTTTCACCTCTACTTAGGTCTTTACAACCTTGATGCCATTGTGATAAAATTCTATTGTGATCATGTGACTCTCATGCCCCAAATCCTCTGATGGGTCCCTGCAATTTTGGAATCAGCCTTAAACTCTTTAACCTGGCATAGTAGGCACGATGGGCCTGGCCCTGACCTGTCTTGCCATGGGCCTTGTGGCCCACATACAGCCTTTGACCCACCATGCCACTTTCTGGCCCTTTTCCGTATTTGCTATACTCTCAATGGCCTCTCCATTTTTGTGCTTGCAAAACTGTAGATTCTTCTGTATCAATATCCTTCTCCTCCATCCTTGTGTCCCAAGCTAGTTTTTATTCGTTGACGTGTGTCTTTGTCAAGAGTCACCATTGAGAAGCCTTCTTTGAAGTTGCTTCTCTGCAAGCCCTGGCTGAGTCGTGGTCCCCTTCTGTGTTCCCACAGCACTTCACACTTCTACTGCATGTTAACCTCTGCTTTCTTGGTCAGTTCCCTCCACTAGAGTGGGACCCCCAAGGCAGGGACGGTGTTATGGTTATCTCTGAATCCCTCAGAGCTTAGGATGCTGTTGGCCACTTAAGGGTTGCCCAGGAAGCACCAACTGAATGGTGGTGGTGCCCAGTGGCCCAGATTCCACGTTCTAAGATGACTGCCTCAGGTGAGGTGTCAGGGAGGGAGGACACTTACGCAGCTGAGTGTTCAAAAGCCAGATGAGAACAGTTCCTCACCAATGGCATGGGCCCTGTGGGGCTGGGGAGGAAATCAGTGTCACCCGCATTTCTGAGCCACACGGACATTGATGCTGGGGGCTTATGGGTGGGTCATAATTTGAGTCTGAGCGAGGTAGGGCAGTCTATAGACACATGATATAGTCCTTGACCGCTGGGAGGTTCAACATCATCCCAAGAGAAATGAACACTTACTTACAACTGCTGAGAGGAGCAAACCCATGTCACAAACAAGGAAATAGTTGATTTTTCCACATGTCTTTCTAATGTAAGTGTTCTCTCCTTATGATGGGGCAAAAGGTGGAGAAGAGCAGGAGAGGTTAAGATGGATAGGGAGAATGGAGATGCAGTTGGTGAGTGAAGGACAGAAAACCAGTCTGTTCCTCTTGTGTACAGACCCGAGGTAGGATGAGGCCTAGAGAACTGGGGGCAGAAAAAGAGGGAGAGATGAGCAGCACTTTCACTCTCTTTTTGGGGACTCATTTCTCAACCAGTGCTGGAGCCCCAGTGTGAATGCACTGGCTCATCAAGGATGCCGAAGGCACCCAGGCCCCACTGTGGGGGACCCTGCTCTCAGCTCGGTGAGGGTGGCAGCCCAGCTTGAACTCTAGCCCCAGGCCAAAGAGGACAGATGGGGCAAGGAGAGGGGTGTCCCTGAGAGACTGGGAGGCCGAGGAGCTCCCAATCCCAGTGTGAGCTGCATGTAACGTATGGCTTAATTTCCTCTCAAATTAGACACTTGATAAAAAAAGTTATTATATCTGTCAAATTGCCAGGGCATTTTATGGGTGTGATAAACTAAGAACCACTGCTTTACAAACCTTGATGGGATGTTTCAGTACCTGGAAAACAATTTTATGGCCGCCCAGGCTACTAACAAATTGCAAATACTGATTAAGCCATAAAGTTACAACAACATTAAAATATAATGAGAGGTTATTGCACGCGGGCAAGCTCTTCCCCCAGCAGCCACAGCTGCACTCAGCCGGCGAGGCGGGCTGACGCTTTCTCTGGCAGAATGAGGTGTTTCAGGCCGCAGTGGTCCCTTCGGGGCCAGACCTGAGCTCTCTGGGGGTGGTCTGGGCAGTATGTCCTCCAGGGCCGAGGGCAGGGAGCCCTTATAGTGGGCCGGGGGGCCTTAGACATGGCTCTGAATGCTGCACTTCTCGGGAACGCAGGACATAAGACTGGCCAGAGGAGGGCGCTGTGTCCGGCCCATGCACCACAGGGTGTCTGCGTCCCCCCCCCCGCCCCCCCGCTGCTTTTTGGCAGCGTGAATCCCCCTCTCCACCCTTTGTTCTTGACCCTGATGGAGAGTCTCCCTGCTATATGGGGAAATTCCCTCCACTCTGTGCACCAGGCAAATCAAGCGGTCAGTGTGCCGTGTTCACCAAGGGGAGGGGCCGTGGGACGTCCCAGGCAGCAAATACGACCAAGCGTCTCCTGTAAAGAGCTGTACTCTCGTGAGGAAAGGGGGACCTACACAAAAAGATGAAAATACAGCTTAGAATTTCCTACAGGCTGGTCAAGCCATCGCACAAAGTGCTGCTGCAGGGGAAGAAGACAAGTTGGCGCTCCCACTGGCTCTCCTCGCCTCTCCACGCTTCAGCCAAGCTGAGATTTTCTTGAGATCTGTCACCCAAGGAAGCGACAATTCTTGTTTGGATCACTGGTCCATACCTTCAGCTAAAAGATAATGTCAGTCAAGGCTCAGCGTCCCGAGTCTTGGTGGGGTTTCTGCTTGCCTCTCTCCTCCCTGGATGCTTTGCCCTGCCCGGCGGGGTGCCTCAGTTTCTTTCCTCCATCCTTCCTTCCAGGGAGGACGGTGTTTGTGTGGTTCCTTTAATCCTAGAGACTCAGCTCCGCTCCTCACTGCAGAGGCTGGCAGCTTCTCAGAAGTGGTGGGTTGATTCTTTATGGAGGGGATCCCCTACCAAGCAGAGATCACAGGCGTCACCGGGCACCTGACGTGCCTGCATTTGATCCTGGGAGACCCGGATGTGGATGTGTGACTTCCGGTACCAGGGGTGGGAGGTGCCATTAAACGCTTCTAGGGAACTGGTGTAAAGAGTTGATAATGGCAGTATTTGTTCCACATGGAGATCCGGGAGGGGACTCGAGTCAGGAAGATGGGATCATGCGTCCTGACTTGGGACTTATCACCTGAGTGACCTGGGGTAGGTTGAGAAGCATCTTTATGCTTTAGTTTTCTCTTAAAAAAAACCAACTATATATATATCATATTATATTTCTATTATATTTATTGTTTGTGTATTATTTTATATTTCTCCTCACTTAAATCATCTACTCCCAGAGTTGTTGAGAGGATTTAGTGAGTGAATATGGGCCCTAGAATGGGGCCTGGCACATGGCAAACCCTCAGTTAATGCTGATAATGCTGTTTATTGCGTGTCTGGAATGTATTAGATTCCCTCTTTGTACTTCACGTGAATTATCTCCCTAATATTTATAGTAAATACCAAGTAAATCTTGTCAACTCTATTTTGTAAATGCAGAAAGGGAGGCCCTTGGTTATAGTTTGTGAGCTAAGCCCTGGGTTGGATACCTGAGGAAATTTGGAGAAGACTCACACCCACCCTGCACCATAGGCCACTGGTCCAAAGCATCCAAACTTGGGCTCCATCGACCCTTGGTTCCGGGAGAAGCTCCAGCTTCTGGGTGCCTCACATGCATATGATCATAGCCACCTATGGTGGCACCTTATGAAAGAATGTCCCCACACCTTGGAGCCGCCTCTCAGCCGTCTTACAGTGAACAATGATTCAGTTAGGAAGGAGCTTGGGATGGAAGCAATGGTAGGAGGTGACAGGCAGCCCACCTTTTTGACTGTATTTGTATGAGGGGATGAGCTGGTTTGAGGGACAGTGGCAAGCTGGAGGGACAATGTCACCTATGGAATAAATGACATGTTTTGCTCTTTTAGGGTATGGTGTCTAAGTATACAGCATAGAGAACAGCAGTACTCAGAAACTACTTATTCAGTCATTTCTCCTTATTCATAATTTATTCCTCTAAATTTAACAGTTCATAACTACCTATGAAATAGCATCCCTATATCACTAAGTGGCACTACGTAGCATGACTATATCAGAAGGGGTGTGTGTTCTCAAGGCTGTTCAGAATAATGAACTA
>ML100500.1:46670-74225 GCA_003697995.1 Taxidea taxus jeffersonii | reverse complement strand
AGAAGATATAGTTGAACAAATTCTCCAAGAAAATTTTCCCAATACGGTGAATGGAACCAGCGTTTGTGTACTAGAAGCAGAATGGTCTCCTCCCAAGGTTATAGAATATAGAAAGACCTCAAGACACCTAATAGTAAAAATGATGAATCATAATTGTAGACAGGACCTCTTGAAAGCAGCTAGGAGGGATGCCTGGGTGGCTCAGTTGGTTAAGCAGCTGCCTTCGGCTCAGGTCATGATTCCAGCGACCTGGGATCGAGTCCCACATCGGGCTCCTTGCTCAGCAGTGAGCCTGCTTCTCCCTCTGCCTCTGCCTGCCACTCTGTCTGCCTATGCTCGCTCCTGTGCTCTCTCTCTATCTGACAAATAAAAAATAAATAAAATCTTAAAAAAAAAAAGCAGCTAGGACAAAGAAGTTCCTTACGTACAGAGGAAAACCCATCAGGATAATGTCAGACCAGTCCACAGAAACCTGGCAAGCCAGAAAGGCTGGCAAGACATATTCAGGGCACTAAATGAGAAGAACATGCAGCCAAGAATACTTTATCCAGCAAGACTGACATTCAAAATGGATGGAGAGATAAAGAATTTCCAAGACCAGCAAGGTTTAAAAGAGTATGCGACCAACAAGCCAACACTGCAGAAAATACTAAGGGGGATTCTATAAAAGAGGAAAAATCCCAGGAATATCATTGAACAGAAATATATGGAGTCAATCTACAGAAAGAAAGACTTCAAAGGTAACACGATGTCAGTAAAAACATATCTCTCAATAATCACTCTCAATGTGAATGGCCTAAATGCACGCATAAAATGACACAGGGTTTCAGATTGGATAAAGTGACAGGACACATCCATATGTTGTCTACAAGAGACCCATTTCAAACCTAAGGATACACCCATACTGAAAGTGAATGGATGGAGAAACATTTTTCATGCCAATGGGCCTCAAAAGAAGGCTGGGGTAGTGATTCTTATATCAGATAAATTAGATTTTAAACTAAAGACTGTAGTCAGAGATACAGAAGGACACTACATAATTCTTAAAGGGACTATCCACCAAGAAGATATAACAATTGTAAATATTTATGCCCCCAATATGGGAGCAGCCAATTACACAGGAAAACTGTTAATCAAGATAAAGAGTCATATTAATATGAATACATTAATAGTAGGGGATCTTAATACACCACTCTCAGTAATAAACAGATCATCCAAGCAGAAAATCAGTAAAGAAACAAGAGCATTGAAAGAAACATCGGACCAGATGAACCTCATAGATATATACAGAATGTTCCACCCTAAAACAACAGAATACTCAGTCTTCTTGAGTGCACATGGAACCTTCTCCAGAATAGACCACATTTTGGGTCACAAATCAGGACTCAACCGATACCAAAAGATTGAGATTATTCCTTGCATATTCTCAGATCACAATGCTTTGAAACTGCAGCTCAATCACAAGAAAAACTTTGGAAGGAACTCAAACACCTGGAAGCTAAAGACCACCTTGCTAAAGAATACTTGGATCAACTAGGAGATCAAAGAAGAACTTAAACATTTAATGGAAACCAATGAGAATGAAGACACTTTGGCCTCAAACCTATGGGATACAGCAAAAGCAGTCCTAAGGGGGAAATACATAG
Organism: Taxidea taxus jeffersonii; assembly: GCA_003697995.1. Classification (NCBI taxonomy): domain Eukaryota; kingdom Metazoa; phylum Chordata; class Mammalia; order Carnivora; family Mustelidae; genus Taxidea; species Taxidea taxus. The sequence goes on along the minus strand of ML100500.1, from coordinate 72,579 downwards.
CCATCCAAGCTTCCATCAAAAAAATTGAAAAGTCCAGAATACACCAGCTGTCTCTACACCTTAAAGAACTGGAGAATCAACAACAAATTAAGCCAACTCCACACACAAGAAGGGAAATCATCAAGATTAGAGCAGAAATCAATGAGATAGAAACTAGAGATACAGTAGAATGCATCAATAAAACTAGAAGCTGGTTTTTTGAAAGAATCAATAAGATCGATAAACCATTGGCTATGCTAATCCAAAAGAAAAGAGAGAAGGCCCAAATTCATAAAATTATGAATGAAGAGGGAGAGATCACAACTAACACCAAGGAAATAGAAACAATCATCAGAAGTTATTATCAACAGTTATATGCCAGTAAGTTAAGCAACCTAGATGAAATTCATCTTATATTATGCACCTTAAAATTTAAAACAAAGCAAAACAAAACACCTGCCAATACAGCCCCATTATAAGAGCATTCGCCTCTTTTGTCATGTAACTTCAGTATTGATCATCTCTTCTTTTGAACGTTGAATGCCATTCCTGCCTAAATAGTTTTGCACAGTACCTGGCACAGAGTATTTGCTCAATAGACATTTTTCTAATAAGAACATGAACAAACCTGACTGCCGAGAGTAAAGTATTGGTTCAAATAGAAATTTTTAGGCAACCCCTCCATGACAGGCATTGCCTGATATATATCACAAAAAGAAGTTCACGTAACCACACAGAGCAACTCTCTAAGGTAGGTGCTATTGTCTCATTTTTTAGGTGAGAAAACTGAGTTTGAGAGTGCTTTACTTGCTTGTCCAAGTTTGTCATGCTGATAAAATGTGGCGGTGAGATGCTACTGAAAGAACATTGACCCCGGAGAACCTGGCAAAGTACTATAAGTGGGTGAACTTGGACAAACCCTTTTTCTTAAAAATTTTATCTTATTTTTTCAGTGTTCCAGGACTCATTGCTTATGCACCACATCCAGTGCTCCATGCAATATGTACCCTCTTTAATACCCACCACCAGGCTCACCTATCCCTTCACCCCTCCAGAACTCTTTTTCTCAGAGTCCACAGTCTCTCGTGGTTCATATGCCCCTCCGATTTCCCCCCAATTCACCTTTCCTTTCCTTCTCCTAATGTCCTCCATGTTATTCTTTATGCTCCACAAGTAATTGAAACCATGTAATAATTGACTTTCTCTGATTGACTTATTTTACTCAGCATAATCACCTCCAGTCCTGTCCATGTTTATACAAAAATTGGGTATTCATCCTTTCTGATGGAGAGATCATACTCCATTGTATATATGGACCATATCTTCTTTATCCATTCATCTGTTGAAAGGCATCTTGGTTCTTTCCACAGTTTGGTGATTGTGGCCCACATTTGGGTACATATGGTCCTCCTTTTCACTACATCTGTATCTTTGGGGTAGATACCCAGTAGTGCAATTGCAGTGTCATAGGAAAGCTCTATTTTTCACTTCTTAAGGAATCTCCACAGTTTTCCAAAGTGGCTGCACCAACTTGCATTCCCACCAACAGTGTAAGAGGGTTTGCCTTTCTCCACATCCTCTCCAACTCTTGTTGTTTACTCTTTTGTTAACTTTGGCCATTCTAACTGGTGTAAGTTGGTATCTCAATGTGGTTTTTATTTGAATCTCCCTGATGGCTAATGATGATGAACATTCTTTCATGTGTCTGTTAGCTATTTGTATGTCTTCTTTGGAGAAATGTCTTTTCATGCCTTCTGCCCATTTTTTTATGTGATTATCTGGTTTTTGAGTGTTGAGCTTGAGGAGTTATTTATAGATCTTGGATATCAGTCCTTTCTCTATAGTGTCTTTTGTGAATATCTTTTCCTATTCTGCGGGTTGCCTCTTTGTTTTGTTGACTACAAAAGCAAAGGAAGCAAAAGCAAAAGTGAACTGTTGGGACTTCATCAAGATAAAAAACTTCTGCCCAGCAAAGGAAATGGACAACCCTTTTCTTTATCTGAATTTTATTTTCCTCTTCTGAAAAATGAAAGCTAAGGACTGTGCTGTGTATTAACTCTGTGACCATTTGCCAGAGGCCCCCCCTACCCGACACCAAAAAAAATCTAGGGCTTTCAGCTTTTTCCATTGCATGTGGCTTAGCTTGTCAATGCCTTGATGACTCTGCATAAAGATCCTGTTTTAATCCATCTTAGAAACCCCAATCATGGGGTGCCTGTGTGGCTCAGTCAGTTAAGTCTCTGCCTTTGGCTCAGGCCATGATCTCAAAGTCCTGGGATTGAGCTCTGCGCCAGGCTTCTTGCTCAGGGGAGAGTCTGCTTCTCCCTCTCTCTCTGCCCCTCCCCTTGCTTGTGCACCTCTCTGTCTAAATAAATAAATAAATAAAATTTTTTTTAAAAGGAAGAAAAAAAGAAAGAAAGAAACCCCAGTCTTTTGTTCTCCATAATCCACATCTTTTGCTGCATCATGGTTCCATAGCTACGTGTCCTTTACCCTCTTTTGCACAAACTTTGGGACCTTTGCGAACAGTGCTCCTAATATTTGAAAACCCAAAGTCTTGAGCAGAAACATGTTTCAAACTGTGCAGGGTGTAAATAAATCTTTCCATTTTAAAAACCGACTGCAAAGAACACCCTGGGAAGAATATAATAGCAACAATCAGTCTGATTCCATGTAAAGAAACAGATGTGCATGTTCTTACCCCATTATTGGATATGCCAACAGGACCCTCAGGCCAGAAAAAAAAAAGAAACAATAAATAAGGCGATTTATTGTGAAGCTCATGACCTCGATAAAAGCAGCACTGTGACATTTATAAAATGTTCTTTTATTTTTTTTATTACCTTGGAAGAAAAGGAAATGTCCCCGGTTCCTCTTCTTTTTTCAAAGCCATTTGTACAATGTACTGCTGAGGTGTGGCCAACAAGGGTGAGGCAACCCAGGATTCTACCTTTGACTTGGCCTGTTGTGGTTCTTGGAACTGTTACAATCAGATTTTTTGTAAGAGCCTCTGGGTTGGAGCATACAATGTTTGTGGATTGGATAGGAATCAGAGTAGCAGAAGAACAAGCACACAGGTTTGATTCAGAAGAGGACTAGGACCAGAGAAAGTGCTCTGGACATGACGTCAGAAGATGATGGCTGGCCCCTGGGCTCTGGGGACCTCTAGGACTATGAACAACAAACTTAATTAATTTCCCACAGCCTCCACTTGGAGAAGTCTGTTGGAAGGACACTTGGAAGTCAGACACCCTGAAATTTTGGCTTATTAAACATAAAATAACTTCATATGTATTTTTCCCTGTAAAGATAATTTTAGCACTGATTAAACCCTCACAAGATGCCAGATATTAGGCTAAGTAAGTATATTTTCTCATTGTTTCTCAGTTTTACTAAGGTATAATTGACAAGTACAATGTTATGTTAACCTGTATTCTGTTGCTTTGGGGTAGAATGTTCTGAATATATCTGTGATGTCCATCTGCTCCAGTGTGTCATTTAAGACCTTTATTTCCTTGTTTAAATAAAGCTTAAATAATAAAAAATAAATAAAAAAAAGAAAAAAAAACTTCAAAAAATGTTATGTTAAAAGATATTTAAAGATACTACATGGTAATTTGGTATGCATATACACGATGAAAGGACAACCCCATCTAGCTGATTAATACATCAACTACTCACATTGCTACCAGGTTTTGGGTTTGGGTTTGGTTTTGGTGAGAATGTTGAAGTTCCTCCCCAAGCATACACTTGGTTTCAACCATACACTTGGTACAGTGCTTTCAACTATGGTTACCATGTTATACATTAGATCCTCAGATCCTTTTCTTTTACCTTTAATAAGAATAAAACTTTGCATCCTTTTATCCGCCAGCCCCTGGCAACCACTTTCCTACTCTTTTTATTAATTCAATCTATATCTATATCTATATCTATATCTATATCTATATCTATATCTATGTATATTCCACATATAAGTAGAAATGCAGGATCTGTCTCTCTGTGCCAGGTTTATTTCATTTGCAACATGTTGTCATTTCTGTGTAATTTATTCTCTCATTTAATCTTTTCAAGAACCCTGAGAGGTAGGTATTCTCAGTCCCTCATGTTACTGATGAGACTGGGGCACAGGGAGGTAACTTATTGGCCCCAAGGTCACACACTGAGCCAACTGGTAGGACCTAGCTTTGGATCTAGATAATCTGAGCGACCATGAAAGGATAAATAGGACACTCCACAAACCACTATGGGGGACAGAAGAGGGAGGCTTAACAGTGTCCCACAGAGTATGTCTTGACATCCATGTGTCCATGTCATGTTTTCTCAAACAATTCATTCATTGAGTGTTGATTCATTCAACACTCATCAACACCTCCATACTGGTCATTTCCTCCAGTTAACCAGGTAGACTTGGTGGAGCTGGGCGTCTGTATAAGCATATCAGGCCTGCATTTTCCTGGTCCTAAGTACTAATATCTGTAAAACCAGGGCTTAAATAAATATGACAGATTATATATAGATAGATGGATAGGTATATATAAATATAGATATATTTTAATTTTTATTCAAATTCAATTTATTTAACTTAGGGTGTATTATTAGTTTCAGGGGTAGAATTTAGTGGTTCTTCAGTTATATACAACACCCAGTGCTCCTTACATCAAGTGCCCTCCTTAATGCCCATTACCTAGCTACCCCATCCCCTCACCCACCTCCCAAGTAAATATTTAAAGAAAAAGCTGAATAGAATTGCTTAAAACACCAGTTAAAGCATACTCATCAAAAGCTGCCCTTCTACCAAAAATCATCTTGAATATAAACTTTGTACTTTGTGGAAGCTCCAGACTTGAAGGTCATAAGTATTCAATAAATATCCATTAAATTACATTGAATCCACTTTGAATTCCTAATGAAAGAATTTGGGCCCAAATTCAAGAGGTATGTTGCCTGCACCAAGTTATACTCTCTCCCCATACATACTCCAGGGGAGAGAGAACAGTAAATAGAAAGAAGGGATCAAATGCTAAGATTATGGAGGGACAGGCATAACAAGAAATCTACCTTGAGGGGAAAAAGCATTTCTCGGAGAAAGTAGGACAGAGAAACTGAAGGGACCCCATGGCAGGGGGGAGATGGGATTTTGGCTCCTTTTCCTACTTCTCATCTTCCTAAAACTAGCACCTGCACCTTAAACATGCCTTAATGTATGGCTTCCTTGTCATGGTCATGGAGTTAATGATGTCTTTGGAGTCTTCCAGCATTGCACATAGCCTCTGAGGTGTGACCAGTTGAGGTCATCATAAACGTTTGTCAAGACCACTGACCTTGATGTTGAGACCCCTGGCTCCAGGACACAAGTGACTTATGGAGGGTATCTGAGCACTCATTCTTGTTGCAACCAGTTCCTGGATGCCTGACAGGACATGTCCATCAGAGTGCCATCTTCAGTGAAAACCCTGGACCCTAAGCAAAAAGGAGATTTTTCTCTCCTTTCCTTTCTGAGTCTCCCAAATGCTCTGTCAATATCTATACTTTCTCTTTAATAGACCCTTCTCCCACTTTCTCTCAGATTGTGCTTGATTTCTATCCTGTGGGAATCCAAGGACCTCTTGGTTGCTCCTGCAGGAACCCCTCTGGGTCCTTGAACCCAGCCAGTCTGCATCAAAGTGCAACCAAGAGTCAGGCATTCACTAGAGTTATTGGAAGAAGTGACACTCTAGTTACAAAGCCAATTAAGGGTGAGCATTGCCCAAGCGGGCAAGTGGAGACAAGGCTTGGTATATCCTGAAGAAGAGACTTTCCAGAATAGACCAGCAAGGGCAGAGTGAAATTGAAACACAAACGGCTGATTCATTGTACCTGGAAGATGTCAAGGTGACTATCTTGAGAAATCAATCTTCTGCTAATTCCTTAAGGAGATGTAGCTCTTAACATTTACAGCACATTGTCTTATAAAACCTGAGGATATGGAGCATATATATTTCTCTACATGAGCCACATAAGAAGATATATTAAGCCTTCATCCCAGAATGTAGACACTAAAATCTTAGTTACTTTTTATAAAATCTGGGGTTAAAGAAACATTCAAGGCATCGTAGACAGATACATGAACTGGATAAAATGTGACCTTGCTGCAGACAGACTTGGTTGCAGTGCCCAGAATGACAAATTGGCTAAGAAGTTCCCTGATATTAAAGAATAAGACTATTTCTCCCTGGATTTGCCACACACAATCCCAAAAGAGAAAAAGGGTAGAAAATACGAAAGATATAAGAACAATATAAGTGTAGGGGTGTCTGTGTGGCTCAGTTGGTTAAGTGGTCGACTTGGATTCTTTCAGCTCAGGTCATGACCTCAGGGTCCTGGGATCAAGTCACACGTTGGGCTCCATACTTGGCAGGGAGTCAACTAGAGATTCTCTCTCTCCCTCTGCCTCTACCCCTGTCCCTGCTCATTCTCACTCATTCTCTCTCTCAAAAAATTAAAAAGTCTAGTAAAAAGTAACAGTTTAAGTGGGAAAAAAAGGAAAAGAGATTTTATTTTATTTTTATTTACCCAAATTGAGAGAAACTAACCCAGAAAATGCTGCTTACAAATTCAGGCTAGGGAGTCTAGCCTGGTGCACTTTTTACTCAACCACAGATTTACTAACTGATCTTGACTAGTTATTCAGCTTCTCCAAACCTCAATGATCATAAAATAACATCAAATCTCACAGAGCTCTGGTGAAATTTAAATGAGATGACAAGTTCTTAGGAGAGAGCCAGCAAATAATAATCACTCATTAAATGTCAAGATTTCTTCTACTTCTGTATCAGAATGCTTTGGTCCACATTCTGGATCAAAATTCCAAAGAAGCTTAACATCCAAATTACAATGGTTGTTATAACAATTGAGTTGTATAACTTTATAAAGAGCAGTGCATTCTCAGGTAACTTTCAGAACATTTGTGAAAATCAAAAGGAGGAATCAATGATAGCAAAGATGATATAACGTTGCTTTTTACTTCTTGTATTTCAAAGCATTTTTAAAAGATTTTATTTATTTATTTATTTATTTATTTATTTGAGAGACTGATAAAGAGAGTACAAGTTGGGGACAAAGGAGAGGAACAGGGACAGAGGGAGAGGGAGAAGCAGACTCCACGCTAAGCAGGTAGTTTATCCTGGGGCTCCAACACAGGACCCTGGGATCATGACCTGTGCTGAAGGCAGATGTTTACCCAACTGAGCTACCTGGTACCCCTCAAAGCACTATTTCAGCTCTTATTTAGAAGGATTTCAAATAAATCAGAAGACTAGGGACAGGTCTGATCTTTCATTTTACAGATTATATGAGTTGATTCAAAGCACATATAAAGTCCAGAAACTCAAAAGCCACTGTCAGTAAACGGTGAAACTGGAGGTCAAATAGAAATGAGAGGAAGACATAGAAATTCCTGCAAGCTCATCTAAGAATTCTGAGTTCCATTTCACAGACAGGGCACTTGAAGCTCAAAGAGGATCAGCAGTGTTCTGGTCCCTGGAGTCACTCTCCTTGGGTTCAAATCCCAGCTCCTACTCCTATTAACTATGTGACCTTGGACACATAAATTTAAATTCATCAGCAAACTGGAGATAAAGTTAATATCTCTATTTGTACACTGCTAGGAAGCTTAAATGAAGCATTTCTTTTTTCAAGATTTTATTTTTTATTTCTTTGAGAGAGATCAAGAGCAAGAGAGGGGAGGCAGAGGGAGAATCAAACTCCCCACTGAGCAGAGAGCCCAACAATGTGGGGCTCAATCCAGGACCCCAGGATCACAACCTGAACCAAAGGCAGATGTTAACCAACTGAAGCACTCAGGCATCCCTAAATGAAGTATTTCATATGAAACTCTAGTACAGCACCATGCATGGCAAGAGCTTCATAAACATCAGCTGTTGTTGGTGTTATTTTATTCCCAGTGCCCATGGAAGGCTTTCTTTTTAGAGCAACAGTTCCCAGAGTGCAGTCTCAGGATCAGCAGCACCAACATCATCAGGCACTTGTTAGAAAGTTAAAAAAGCAAATTCTTAGCCCCGTATCTGATCTATTAAATGAGAAATTCTGAGGTAGGGCTGACAGTCTGAGTACCAAGAGCTCTATAAGTGGTAAAGTTTGAGGACCACGTAGAAGGAATTCTGTGAATCTTCTTAGGTGCCTTCATTTTCCACCTGTAACTGGAAGGAGGATGCAGGTAGAGAGTCCTCATGCATGTACCTAGTTTAATACATGGATTGAGAAGACTCTGTAGGTCCAGCATCCCCACCCCCTCCAGACATGCCTATTCGTACAAAGTCTTGATTTATAGTTGGAGATATTCTCCAATCTAATTTCATATTTATCATAAACTTGCCCAGATTCATGAAAATGATACATTGTTTCTCATTTACCTATCATATTGGGTTTTATGCTACCACAGTAAGACTGCTGGAGGAGAGGGTAAATATCTAACAAAACCTCATTAATACTTATTTGTCTTCCATTCCTCCTGGCAATGCTTCCCAGGGGAACAAGCTTTAACTACTTTCTCTGGTCTTCGTCCAGGAAAGTAAAGAAACACATATATTATTCCATTGAAAATGCCCTCTGGACCTATAATAAAGATCTCACCTACAGACAAGTATAAAGAAGAGATACGTATCATCAAATTAGAAAGTAAAATACAAGGGTGTTTTTTTTCCCAGTAAGTTTTTTTGGGGGTGGGGAGAGAAAGGGAGAGCACAAGTGGGAGGAGGGGCGGAGGGAGAGGGGGAGAGAGAACCTTAAGCAGGCTGCACACTCAGCACAGAGCTTGATACAGGGCTCAGTTTCACTACACTGAGATCATGACCTGAGCCAAAATCAAGAGTCAGATGTTAATGGACAGAGCCACCCAGATGCCAACCCTCCAATTAAAAAAAAATTAAATGGGTACTATAAACTTTAAGTGAACATACAGAGAGAAGGCAGAGGTCCTACTATCAGATAACCTTGAAAGATATTTGAAGAAGAAACCACTTCAGAATTCAAGACAGATCTAATGTTCAGTCCCATTTCCAGCACCAGAAAACTTTGTAATTCTCCATTCTGCTCTCCAGTATCTCTACATAGAGAAACGGGAATTCTTTTTTTTTTTTAGACTTTTTAAATTTTTTTATAAACATATAATGTATTATTAGCCCCAGGGATACAGGTCTGTGAATCGCCAGGTTTACACACTTCATAGCACTCAGCATAGCACATACCCTCCCCAATGTCCATAACCCCACCACCCTCTCCCTACACCCCTCCCCCTGGCCCCCTTCAGTTTGTTTTGTGACATTAAGAGTCTCTTTTGGTTTGTCTCCCTCCTGATCCCATCTTGTTTCATTTGTTCTTTTCCTACCCCCCAAACCCACCCCCCCCATTGCATCTCCACTTCCTCATATCAGGGAGATCATGTGATAGTTGTCTTTCTCTGATTGACTTATTTCACTAAGCATAATACCCTCTAGTTCCATTCACGTCATCGCAAATGGCAAGATTTCATTTCTTTTGATGGCTGCATAGTATTCCATCATATATATGTTTATATATATATGTGTGTGTGTGTGTGTGTGTGTATATGTGTGTGTGTGTGTGTGTGTGTATATATATACACACACACACACATATATACCACATCTTCTTTGTCCATTCATCTGTTGATGGACATCTAGGTTCTTTCCATAGTTTGGCTATTGTGGACATTGCCGCTATAAACATTCGGGTGCATGTGCCCCTTCGGATACTACGTTTGTATCTTTAGGGTAAATACCCAGTAGTGCAATTGCTAGGTCATAAGGTAGCTCTATTTTCAACTTTTTGAGGAACCTCCATGCTGTGAGAAACAGGAATTCTTACATTGACTAGGAGTGTTGCCAAACTTTTAAGGAACAAGTGAAGTTATAAATGACAGGAATATCAAAATACCATCAAGATGCAGGATTTTATTATCTATTTCAGGATATTAGACAATAAGACAATTTGTATGCAGTAGAAAGATTATAATATTTGGAGTCAAACTGAGGTCGAAATTCTAGGTTCATCCCAATGAACTATGCTACCTTGTAAGTCATTTAACATCTCTCAGCTTTATTTTTCACAATATTCCAACATCATTTCCTGGAGGTGTTTGATGTATTATTTGATGGCCTAGAATTGTGTGAGGCCCACACAATCACTGAAGATTAAGTATTATTTATTGAAAAGTGTTAAATGTAAACAAAAAGCAATATAATGTAAGGTAAGGTAAATGTTAAATGTAAAACAAGGGAGGCAGAATGGAGAACTAATGCTATAATCTCATTCCTAAGAAACTTACTTTTCTACCTCCAGCAGTAGGTTACTTATTGTGGAGAGGAATGTGAACTGAGAGTTATAAAAAAGAACCTGATTTCTTAATAGTTAAAAATGATCCCCTAACAGTATAAGGCAAGAAGTGTTCCTGTTTAAAAGCTATCATCTTCCCAGGACAAAACCTAAGAAATATGAAATAGTCCAAGACACTGATCTTGGGAATAATGAATTGGGTGACCTTGGGCAAGATCTTTAAGCTCTTCAAGTCTGATTTCCTTTAAATGGATACTCTGCCTGCCTCCAAAGTTAATTGCATAGGTCACATATAATCATGTTTTTATAAGCTCTGAATATAAATGGTGAAAATCCTAACGTCATTGGGTTGTTGTGGTGGTGGCTGTGGTGGCTGTTGCTATTTTGGCTATTGCCATAAGAATACTATAAACAAAAGACAGGACAACATTCCACCTATATTTATAAATTATTCAAGGGGCCATAGATCATATCTCCAGGTTGTCATGATTAGAACCATAAATCCTTCAAGTCTAAAACAGATTATATATTAATAGAAGAAAAATAAATAGAAGTTACAACATGCCTTTGTAAATGAATAAGTTAGGCCCACAAGCTTACTGGAATCACAGACTCTGTAGGGTGGAAGCAAGAGTGTGGCCATTATAAAAAGTGGCCTATATTTTCCACTTTTCCATTATCCACAACCTTGCGGTAAGAGTCTGAAATTCTTCCTATTGGAGAGTCAGAGTCATTTTCCCACCCACCCCTCAAATCTTGACTGGCCTTGTGTCTTATTTTGTTCAGTGAGAATCAGTAAAATTTCAATTTTAAGACTAGGACTAAAGAGGCCATCAGTTTCTTGCTCTTTTGCACCCCTATATGACTCTATAAACAAATCTGAGCTAGTCCAGTAGAGTATTAAAGACATCATGACCCTGAAACAAATAATACATTATATGTTAATTAAAAATAAATTAAAAATAAATTTTAAAAAAAGACCTCATGGATGAGCACCCATTTGTCCCAGCCAGTGCCATCCTCAACTAGACCATAGACAATCAGTCCCAAATATAGGGCAGTGCTAAGCCCAGGTCAGCAAAACCACTTGCATCCAGATCAGCTGACAGTAGACACATGAGGGACCCCAACTAAGACTGAAAGAACCATTCAGCTGTCCCCTAGACAATGTGAACAATAATACATACTTACTGCACTTATTGCTTTAAGCCACTGAGTTTTGAGATGGTTTGTTGTACAGCAATTGCTAACCGATACAGAAACTTAAAAACTCTAATCCAATCTCTCACCTGGTATAGAGCCCCATCTCCAAGATAGTGACTAGAAGCTCATTTTTTTTTAATGTATAGAACCTCTCTTGATACAGATCATTCCATCTCGGGGCCACTCTGACTACTGTAAGGCTTTCCTTTATGTTGAACAAAGTTGGTACCCCCAGAGAAGTGGAATAGGTCATCTATATATCTATATTTCACCTAACTGAAAGAATTTTTGATTAAGATTATAACTAGAAGTGTTTTAAGCCAGTCCTGTTTCCCTAGAGGATTAGGAAAGTTTGCTTTGTTGTGCCTGTTTTCACTTTATTCCACTTGGTCTGCTTTCTGCCATGAATGGAAAATTAAAACATTCTGGAAAGTGTTTCTCTCACTGTTGCAGCCAAGAGATGTGTGAATCTTTAGAACTAAATCTGTCCTGGTGAAAAGAAGGAAGGCAGCTTCCTATGGATCAGAGATGATGAGCTAGTAAAGACAATTACTAAGGATAACCTGAATCTACCAACCTTTGAGAGGTGAACAGGCCATCTAGACTGTGAAGGTTTCTTATTAAGCTTCTTTGTGGGCCTGGGATAGAGGAGATGCATTAAAGGTTTAGGAACTTCTGCTGGCCCATCCAGTGACCATTTCCTGAGCTATGCTAACCAAGGCAGCACATTTGACTGTAGATCGAGGCTTATTGACCAATCATTCCAGGGTTCTTGTGCTGGGTCCAGTTCTGGATAATCCCTCATTCTGTATCTGAACTGGACATTTTCCCATTCCTTGAATTCACTTACCTATTCATTCAGTTGGACTTCTGCCTCAGTTTTCTATCTAGCATTCTACTTTCTAATCCTCAGCCTATTTTGCTTCCTTCATACATGGGACCTGCTTTTTTTCATCTTCATACCTATAGTCATACCTAGAGTCTGCTGCCAGTGAATAAGTATCTCCAAATTAAGACTTTGTAATGATGTGAGTACAATCTCACCAATATCTGAGAACACAGTTGCCAGCATTAATGTAGAGTGATTAAAAGTAACAGGGTATGGAGAGAAACAGAGAAGTTTCTACCACTTTTATGTCACCTGTGGCAAGCCACTTGACCTCTCTAATTATTCAGATCTCTCCTTTTTAAAAAAGATTTATTTATTTGTTTGTTTTAAATCTTAAAAAGGATTTATTTATTTGTTTTAAAAAGGATTTGTTTATTTGTTTGAGAGATTATTTATTTGCTTACACAAGTGGAAGGTGGGGCGGGGCAGAGGGAAGGAGAATCTTTAAGCAGATTTCCCGCTGAGCACAGAGCCTGACTTGGGGCTTGATCCCACAACCCATGAGATCATGATCTGAGCCAAAACCAAGAGTTGGCCGCTTAACAGACTGAGCCACCCACACGCCCCGCATCCTTATTTTGTTAAGAGTAATTATTACTAATCCATGAAGACACAGTAAAGAGTAAATGTGATACTGTAGGTAAATCTCCTCACAAAGAGAATAGGTATCAATATCTGAGAGTTGATGTTGGTATCAGTGTTAGAATTATTGCTAATACTGATATTACACAGATTACCTTTGACAAATAAATTTAAGCTATTTATTTTTTCAAAGGTTTTGTTTATTTATTTGAGAGAAAGAGCACAAGTGGAGAGGAGGGGTACTAGGACAGTGAGAAGCAGACTCCCAGCTGAGCACTGAGCCTGTCACGGGGCTTAAGCCCAGGACCCAGATATCATGACCTGAGCGGAAGGGAGCTGCTTAACTGACTGAGCCACTCAGGCACCCTAAATCAAAACTATTTATAACCCAAAGCTTTCAGGACCAGGAGACATCATGGAAGATAATTTGTCTGGAAGGAAAAGAGAGCGGGAACATGTGTGTCTGCCCCAGGGCAATGGGGCAACAACAAGGAATTGTAGTGATTCCAGAATACAGCTCAGAAAATTTTTTAAATGTCTGACAGCCCTGCTCGCATGAACATACTCTTGGCTTTTGTTTAAGAAGAAGAAGAAGAAGAAGAACTATAACTAAAGAAGGAAACCAGCATGGACCATTGGAAGAACAAATAACAAGAGCACTTTCATATTTCTAGAGAAGAGGTGCCTTCAGAAGAAATGAGAGATCCCAAGGCTTCCATCTGGACCCCTGACCATGTCCCTGATAATGCAGATATGTGACTTCTATTAGTTTTTTAGCTTTCCTAAGATATATTTTTGGTAATCATTTTGCAGTACCTAAGTGCATCAAATGAATATGTTATACACCTTAAACTCACTCAATGTTACATTTGCATTAATCATTTTTTATATATCTGAGGTGATTACCTACAGATACCCTATCAATAATATAAATGAACACTATAACTTTTTAATTATTTTTCCCAATTATATGAACAATATATGTTCTTTATAAAGTTGTAAGAATAAAGAAAATTATAAAGAAGTTGGCTAGCATTTTTGAATTTGCTTTTAAAAGTAATGTGAGGGGAGCCTGGGTGGCTCAGTGGGTTAAGCCTCTGCCTTCGGTTCAGGTCATGATCTCAGGGTCCTGGGATTGAGCCCCACATCCGGCTTTCTGCTCAGTGAGGAGCCTGCTTCCCTCTCTCTCTCTCTGCCTGCCTTTCTGCCTACTTGTGATCTCTGTCTAATAAATAGATAAAATCTTTTTAAAAAATAAATAAAAAATAAAAGTAATGTGAAATATTTCTGTGTAAACAGGATACAGGAGACTTCCAGAATTACAGTACAATGACCAATAAGATTTAAAGTAAGAAAATCTTTATTTTTAGTAGAATTTCATAAATAATAATGTCCGCATACCAAAAACATTGAGCACTTGCAAGATAAAGAAAAAACTAGATTGGATTGAAGGAAGTGTCAACAGGACCAATACTTTGCCATATCTCAAGAAACAAGATGCTTAGAAATTGCAAACAGGCACCCACATGATCTCTGAGAGAAGTCCTCTATTATACCCTTCATGGAAAACTTAAAACCCTCAGTGGCAGAGAGGGAAACAAAGAAAAATCAAGGGCATGAGAGAAAATACCATAGTCCAAAAGATTCTAAAAATGGATGACAAGGAGAAAAAGGAGGAACTTTTCACATCCTTAAATTAATTTTTTCAAAAGTCAAGAGGACTTTAGGGGCACCTGGGTGGTTCACTTGGTTAAGCATCTGACTTCTTGGTTTCAGCTCAGGTCATGATCTCAGGGTCCTAGGATTGAGCCCCACAACAGGCTCCATGTTCAGCAGGAAGTCTCCTTGAGGATTGTTTCTCTACCTCTCCCTCTGCCCCACCCCCTACTCATAATTTCTCTCTTTCTTTCATTAAAAGATCTCCCTGATATGAGGAAGTGGAGATGCAACGGGGGTGGGAGTTAAGGTGGTAGGAAAAGTAAAAATGAAAGAAGAGGGGATCGGGAGGGAGAAAAACCAAAAGAGACTCTTAATGTCATAAAACAAACTGAGGGGGGTGGGGGGAAGAGGGGTTGGGAGAGGGTGGTGGGGTTACATTATATGTTTAAATAAAGCTTAAATAAAGTTAAAAAAATATTTTTTTAAAAAAGGAGCCAAGAGGTCTTTAAATCTTTAAAATAAGAGCTTGCAGTCATAAAAAAGGAAATAATATCATTTCAGGAAAGACTAAAGGAGGTGAAAAACATATTTATCATAGTAAAAGAAAAATGAAACTAGTTAACATTAGTTTGACTAAAAGAGAGAATGAGTACACACAAATTACATTGGAATTCAAATTCAGAAATAAAGCCAAGATGGAATTCACAGTAGACAGACAAAAGTAAATAATTTTAATGATAAAATAATAATAATGACAAAGAACTTCCCCAGCTTAAAGAAAAACACAAGGCTTGCGCATGAAAAGTATGCACTGGACGATATTTACAAAGGACACTAAACCCAAAACACACTTGTCCTAATTCTTTTTAAGTTCCAAGTATAAATAGGAGAAATTTCCTTCAACCACTTAGGAGGGAAAAAGCAAGACAAAACAGTTTCTCTACAGAGAAGCATTGGTTCATTTGACCCCAGAATGCACTTCTACCGCAAGTGAACTTGTATACATTTAAATATAATAATATAGTCTTTAACCCTACTTTAATTATACATGATTTCCAGTCACTCAGCTCACCTCTCAGAGAATTGTTAGAGCTTAGAAAATGCAGGATGTCTCAAACAGTGTGATAAGTAGTTGTGATGCACAGCTAGACAGTGCCTATCTTCCTCCTCAAGGAGTTCATGGAGCACTGAGAGAGGTAAAAACATAGACAAAGATAAAACCATGGGCAGAATGCAAGGAGGATGATAGGCTCAAGTGGTCAACGGAATCAAGAGTTGTGGTATCTGATCAGATGGCAGCTGGGAGTGGGACGGTGGATGGAAAACCTTGACACAGGTGATGACTGAGCTGCATTTAAAAATAAATAAATAAATAATTAAAATTTGGTGTGGAGGTTTAACCAGCAAAGGGAAGGCAGCACACACAGAGGAACAAGCTTGAGTGCCACTGGAGGTTGATCTTATAGGGGCAGGCAGTTTGATGGAGGTTCTTAATTATGCCCAGAATCCGCTAAACCTCTCTAAGCCTCCATTTCTTCATCCATAAAGCAAAGACGATGCTAACATTTTTGCAAAAATAAATGAATGTAACCTTGTAAGACTAGTGCCTGGCACTCAGCAAGTATTTAATGCTCTTACAGTGATGGTGGGGGTACTCTTCATCTCCATCGTCAACATCTTCATCCTCATCCTCATCATCCAGTCCAGCAGATATAGATAGTTATATTTAAATTCCACCATTTCCACTTCCTGGTTAACCTTTAGCAGGTTGATTTATTTCTCTGTGCCACAATGTCCATCTTGAAAACAGTATGGAAGTTCCTCGAAATATTAAAAATAGAAATACCTGTGATGCAGCAATTGCACTACAAAGTATTTATCTAAAGGATACAAACATAGTGATTCGAAGGGACACCTTCATCCCAATGTTCATAACAACATCCACAATAGCCAAAATATAGAAAGAACCCAGATGTCCATCAACAGATGAATGGGTAAAGAATATATACAAAGCACAGTGGTATATTATTCAGGCATCAAAAAGAATGAAATATTGCTATTTGCAACGACATGGATGGAACTAGAGGGTATTATGCTAAGTGAAATAAGTCAGTCAGAGAAAAACAAAAACCATATGATTTCACTTATATGTGGAGTTTAAGAAACAAAACAGATGAACATAGGGGAAGGGAAGAAAAAATAAAATCAGATGAAAACAGGGAGGGGGGCAAACCATTAAAGGACTCTCAACTATAGGAAACAAACTGAAGGCTGCTGGATTTGGGGAGGTAATGAGGAGATGGGACAACTGGGTAATGGGCAATAAAGAGGGTACTTCATGTACTGAACACTGGTGAATCACTAAATTCTACACCTGAAACTAATAACATACCATATGTTAACTAAATTCAATTTAAATTTTAAAATTTTAAATAAAATAATAAAATAAGGCTGATCATGTTTACCTCATGAAGTTCCAGGAGAAAGTCAGTGAAATAATATATTTGAAGTACCTGACACATAGAGGGGGTTTGATGGGTACATATTCTTTAAAGTACAAAGTACTTTACAAGTATAAAGATATAAGTATGAAGGAAGTCAAGAGTTTGTTTGAACCTTATGTCTGAAAAACAAAGATGCTCCTGGGATCCTACCCAATGTCTTCAAGGGGTCATTCTCTTCAAGCATACTTTTCTCTCTGCCTCTTTTCATTCTTCTTACTTAATTCTAAAAGTCAAACACAAAGTACTCCTCAAACATCCAACTCATCAGGATATCTCTCCCTCTGACCTTCGTGTTGGTGATGACCTGATTTGAATAGCCCACTAATTCCCCAGGATCCCAGGATTGGAGAGGCACATCTTCTCAGGTCCAACAGGCCCTTATACACCCATCACAACATTTACAGGCTGTTTTGTGATTGTCTGATTGATTACTGGCATGCTACATTGGACTAAAGATAGTGGTGACAGATTCGGGGCTGTTTTGTTCACATTTACAATACCCAGAACACTGTACAATATCTACTAAATAGTAGATTCTCCACAAGTATTTTGTGTAATAAATAATTAAACAAAAGAATTCCTGTTAAGTTTTTATTTTTTAGGTAAGAATGAAATTTTTCTTAAAAATAATGAAAATTTGGGGGCACCTGGGTGGCTCAGTGGGTTAAAGCCTCTGCCTTCGGCTCAGGTCCTGGGATGGAGCCCCATATTGGGCTCTCTGCTTGCTGGGGAGCCTGCTTCCTCCTCTCTCTCTGCCTGCCTCTCTGCCTACTCATGATCTTTGTCTGTCAAATAAAAAAAAATTTTTTAAATAATAATAAAAATTTTTATCAATTTGCACACGTCTATAAATTCATCATAAACACATACTCAAGTCATTCATCTCAAGGCTATATAGTTTTACATTCAAACTTCCCACTAAATTTGTGATTTCTTGGGTTTTCTCTCAGTGTTTCTATAATGGCAGGCTTTAATGTCAGGTTTTCTTTTATTTTTAGTAATAATTACTAATTACTAAGTTAGTTTTATTATTTATGCTTTCACAATGTTATATATGTTATTGATTCTTATACTGAAATGCTCTTTTAAATGATTTGAACTATTTTAAGATATGTCCCTACACTAAATGAATTTCCTTGAAAAAATCATCCAGGATGATTTTTCATGGAGATTATACTAATAATATCAACTTTTATAGAACTATAAGGTGAAAATATAAAAGGCTTAATATTAAAAGTAACATTAAAGGGGCACCTGGGTGGCTCAGTTGGTTAAGTATCCAACTCTTGATTTTGGCTCAGATCATGACTTCAGGGTCTTGGGGTCGAGATCTGCATTAGGCTCCATACTCAGCAGAGTCTGCTTGAGATTCTCTTCCATTGCTGCTCCCCATCACTGTCTACCTCTCTCTAGTCATTCTCTCTTTCTCTCTCTCCCTCACTCTAAAGTAAATAAATAAACCTCTAAAAGTAACACTAGGTACCCACATAGCATTGTGATCCGTGTACTTTCTCCTCTATAGCTGTTATTTTTTTCCCCCTATAAGAGTCATCTTTCCCTTGCATTTTGGTAGAACTCCTCAAGTATGCCTCCCACATTTTGTGTGTTACTGTCACTTTTTCCCTTCACTATCTCCAATAAGGATTTTAGCTCTATTGTTGAATTGTTGGTTTCTTTGCAGCCCTTCCCTGTCGTGGCTCTCTTGCCTTCCCAGTCTGCTGTCTTTTATATCTAGTTCTAGTTCTCTGCTTAAGCCTTTCTGATCCTGATTTATAGAGGTCATCACTTCCTGCATTCCATCAAAGCATTTAGTTTCCTAACACTTTCCTCCAGTTGTTGTAAATATATATATTTGTATGTGTGAAGATATTCTGGATGTTCAGGATATTTTTTCACTTGTACTGCAGTACATTTCATGTTTATTTTCCACTATATTCACTTTCAAGTGTGATAAGATTTATCTATCTTATGTGTTGCCATACTGTATATCTATATGTTAAGTGTATGCCAGCCCTAGTTTCCAGGCACTGTTCATTTGGGAGATGGTTAAATGCCATTCTCAAAGAAGAAATGGAGATTATGCACCTCTAAAACCACCTGTAGGTGTGCTCAACAGAGACTGCAGTTTTTCTTATGCCCATTGTCTGGTTCATTGTCCTTTGAATCAATGGACTACGGTGGGGACAAAAATCACAGAATAACCGTGCTAACAAGTCTCTTTTTCTGTTTTCACCCATGAGTCTTAAATGAAGTGCTTCATCTTCCAAATACTATATATCACTGCCAATTGTCTTTTTGGTTTTTAGCCATAGTTGTTTTTTTGTGGTTTTGTTTGTTTGTTTTTAATGAGTGAGGGAATGGGTGTAATTCAAGAACAAAGCAATGTTGAGCACATTACTGTCTCCTAGGCTCTCTGTTAGGTATTGAAAACACCATGATGAACACAATAGACAAAATCTCTGCCCTCCTCGAGTCCATAATTTATCTAAGATCCAGTTATTAAAGACATAGAGATGTGACATGTTCCACCTATACTAGGGAGAGCTAACTGTAAATGAAGAAGAACAAAATGGAAATGATGGGAATGGTAGTTTTATCGTGACTACTTTTAATAGAATATTCTACATAAAAGAGAGAGCTCCTTTTTTCATTGGTTTAAACTTTACATTTCAGAACGACAGACCATAAACTAAAGAATTTTCTACTATTTTTTGTAGAAGGGTAAATTTGATGTGCTTTTATTGACTATATAGGGACTTGTTAAAAAATTTTCTATTATTTTAATCTCTGGTAATTTGTTAAAAGTGATTTGTATTCCAGTAATTTTTAACAGTTTTAAAATTTGATGCTGTTGACAAGTTTTATCTTTTTTAAATGCATTTTCTTAGATATTTTTAGTGAAAAATTGGAAGTAACTGCAGCAAGGAGTGATATCTAGAATCCATTTTAAAATTAAAGTGAGAAGTCATTTCAAGAGATGTTTAAGAGGCCAATTCTGCAGGGACTGGTGATAGATTAAATTGAGAGAGGGAACAATTTAACAAGACTCAGGTTTTGACAAATAAATATATGGATGGAAGCTCTAGGAGAAAGTCTAGGCTAGAAATAAGAACTTGAAAGTCATGTCCCAGTCAGTTGCCATCTGAGAGTTGAAAATCAAGAGTAGAAGACCCCAAAGTATTTATTCTCCTCACATGTTGAGTCTTGAAATACGTCAAAAGATAACCCAAGTGAATCAAATTTTGCTCTGTGTGGCACAACTTACACTTTTTAAAATAACAATAATGACTAAATTTCTCCCCTACCTTGCAAGGGTCTTTTGCATCATCTGTTTTTTTTTCCTTAACCACAACCCCTGCTCAAAAAAAAACCCCATTCACCTTGAAATCTAATATGCTTTATTAATGTGGAAAAAGTCATTTGGTTTCCCAACATTATAATGTGGAGACTTCAGTGAGGAGGTGATGATGTAGCAGAGTATGGTACAAAATGTAGGGCTCTGGGACTCTCATCTGCTTCTTACCACCCTCCTTCCCTTTCATTATCAGAGTCTCATCTCTTGCCACCCTTGTTATTATGACTGTCTCTTATTGGCCTCTCAGAACCTTGCTTTACTCCTTTCTTTTTTTTTTTTTTAAAGATTTATTTACTTACTTTAGAGAGAGAGAGCATGAGTGGGGGGAGGAGCAGAGGGAGAGAATTTTTCAAGTAGTCTCCATGCTGAGCATGGAGCAGATGTGGGGCTCCATTCCACGACCCATGAAATCATGATCTAAGCTGAAACCAAGAGTCATATGCTTAACTGCTTAACTGACTGAGCCACCCAGATGCCCTTATTCTTTATAATCCATTCTTTATCATCTATTGGATTTACTCATTTGTTTTTCCTAAAGTGGAATACTGAGCTTAAAGCTTCGTTCTCACCTTAACTGTCAGGTAAAATGACCACAACCTTCCCCAGAGTCTTCCTCCATAAAAATGGGAAAAATTAGATTTCTTTGCCTTGCATCCCTCATAATGGAAAAGAGTAAAGGAGACAAAGCAAATGAAAGTAAACACAAATTCTACACATACGATGGTACGTTACATTAGTTAGAGTAACATTAGCAGTGTAAGAGAAACTCTGGCAGCTTAATAGCTTATCAAAGTAAGATTTATTCTTCCCTCTGGCAGATAGGACTTACATTGATCCAGGGTTCCTGGCTTCTTTCTACCCATCTTTCCCCAGTACCTCATAATTCTTCACTCTGCTAACAAACAAGAAAAGGGACAGGAACAATAACCCATGGGAGGCTTTTAAGGGCAAGGATTGCAAATCATGTTTATCATTTCCAATCCTAACCAGTTAACTAGAATTCAGTCACATGACCATACTTAACTGGAGGTTGGAAATTTTGTTTAGCTATTTACATAGGATGAGAAAGAAATGGACTTTGGTGAACACACAGCAATCTGCCATTTCATGACCTTCCTATAATTCTACTGGGTGAGGGGGGTAACAATATAATAAATATCTGCCTTAAAGAAAGTCATTGGGATGAACCGAACATACAAATGACCAACTAGAATTTAAGATAAAACAAATGTTAAGTTTAAGGTTCAAAGTGCTAAGGATTTATAGTACACCAGAACTTACTAAGAGCCTACTAACTGCCACAGCCATTTCTGTGTACTTATTAATTATAACCACCCTTATATTTACAGAAGGGAAACACCCAGGTTCAGTTAAGTTGGATTAGTCACCAAAATCCTAATGACTATATATAATGGCAGATCTGCAGGAAAGCCCAAGATGAAGGAGGGATTGATTTTGCCTGGGGATTGAGGGAAGAATGTTTGACATGCAACGAAAGAAACATTTCAAATTGGTCCTGAAGGACAACTATATAACTGACCGAGTGAAATTTTTTAAAAGTAAATCAGAACTTATTGCTCCCAGCTTAAAAACCACTGATGCTTCCATCACTCTTGGAATTCAATCTAAACTCTTACTTGCACTGACTTACAAAGCCTATGTATCCGGTTTGGGACCACCCCTAGGACCTCATCTTGCCCCCCTCCCGCACCCCTTGTTATTACCATTCCAGTCGCTGACCCTTTGTCAATAACTCAGTTGAGCTAAGAGTACCTTAAGTTCCTTGAAATAGCTGTTTCCTTTGCCTGGAAGGCTCTTGCTCTTGACCTTCAAGTGTCTCAGAGAGCCTTTTTCTGACACTTCATTGTTCTCTATTATCTTGCTCTGTTGTAATTCTCTTCCCAGCATTTATCATTATCTGATCTCTCTCTCTCGCTCTCTCTCTCTCTCTCCCTCTCTCTCTCTCTCTCCCCCTCTCTATGTCCTCCTTCCCTTCCTCCCCCCTTCCTCCTTCTTTCTACCCTCTGCCATCAGAATGCAAACCCCTTAAAAATATGAAGCTCCCCTATCTTGTTCACTGCCAAACCAAAACAATATGGCTCAAAATTACTTGCTGAATAAATGAGTCCTATTTTGAAAGGTTGAGAAATGGGAAGAAAAAAGGTATTAGAGATTGAGGGTAGCTTTGAGAGTCAAGGCGAGTTATATATCAACATAAGGTATTAAGTACTTTCAAACCTCACATTTTTCTCCTAAATCTGAATATGACATATTCTCCTGTTTTATAAGACCCAGGTGTCTTGGTGGAATATTATGTGCTGTTGGTGGAAGATTGTGTGCAATATCTAGTACTTGTTCTTTCAAAAGAGACTGAATGATGCTTGGGATAGTTCTAAAAAG
This sequence comes from Taxidea taxus jeffersonii, assembly GCA_003697995.1. Taxonomy (NCBI): domain Eukaryota; kingdom Metazoa; phylum Chordata; class Mammalia; order Carnivora; family Mustelidae; genus Taxidea; species Taxidea taxus. The sequence continues at coordinate 49,655 of ML100500.1, read as the reverse complement.
GGCAAGGGCCAGTAGAGGCTGCTGTACAATTCCAGACTAAAAATATCAGGATTGTTTTGCCTTGAAATATCAGGTTGAGAAGAGGTGGGAACAAAATCTGAAGTGATTTGGAGAAAATAAGCAGTTTTATTTAGTAAAATCCAACATCCTATATTTCAGGCTCCTATTAAACCTTGAGAGAAGGCACATTTAGGGCAAATATAATATTATAATCCTTCATTTGCATTACACTATGTTTGTAAGATGCTTTTTTTCTTGCTTCCCCCCTAAATATGCACACAACATCTGTATGCTGAGTATAATTATTCCTATTCTATAAACTGAGGCTATCAAGTCTCTGAGACATAGTTTTCCTGAATTTCTTGAGGAAAAAAATCCTGTCTAATTTATCCTTTTAGTTTTGTTTGTAAATTTTAAGAAGAAAGTTAAAGAAGGAAAGTGGAAGGAAGGAAAGGAGAAAGGAAGCAAAGAAGGAAAGGAGGGAAGTAGGGAGGAAAGAAAAGAAGGGAGGAAGGAAGGAAGAAAAGAGATCAACAAATGTCTATTAAATTGAATTGGATAAAAGTCAGATGAATCAGAAGTAGGTTTCTAAAGAATGCCTTGCCACTGGGTACCCATTTCTTCATCCTTAATGGTGAAGAGAGATAATTTACTTTTTTTTCTCCAAAGTCCAAAAGGTTCTCAGCCCTGAAAAATAATGAGCAGAATGAACTCAGAAATTTAAATTGTAACCAAAAAGATGTTAACATCTCTAAACTGAACCTGGAGGAAATTAGTCTTAGAAAGAAAGAAGATTGAGAGCTCCTTGTTTCAACATCTTGACAAGATGATAGAATAACATAAGATCCTTTTCCTCAAATCAACCCTGTAAAATCTAAGCAAGAAGAGAGAAGCAGCAAACCCAAAACTGTTAGTTTTGGTTCTGGCCAAGATTGAGTAAGCACACTTCGTCCTGTCTCTCCCACTCCATGCGATGAAAAATCCTGGACAGAATGCACAGAGTAGCTATCTGAAGAATATTTATAAAAATAAAATAAAATTGGTAACAGGCAGACAGGGGAAGGAAACCAGAACTCGAAATAACACCAAACCAGTGATGACTTTCCTCTTTTTCTCCTCTGGTATTTCTTAGCCTGGATTCAAAGACAGCCTAAAACTCCTAAGTATACACAAGATATGAGCCTGTATTAGTTTGCTAGAGCTGCCAGAACACAGTACCACACACTGGGTGCCTTTAAAAAAAAAGACCAGAGATTTATTTTCTCACAGTTCTGGAAGATAGATGTTCAAAACCAAGGTGTCAGCAGTGTGGGCTCCTTCTAAGGTTTGCAAGGGAAGGACTTCTTTCAAGCTTCTCTTTAGCTTTTGGATGGCTGTATTTTCACATCATCTTCCCTCTATATGTACTACTGTCCAAACTTCCCTCTTTTTTAAATTGTGTTATATTAGTCTCCATAAAATACATCATTAGTTTTTGATGCAGTGTTCTAAGACTCATTGTTTATGTACAACATCCAGTGCTCCAAGCAATGCATGCCCTCCTTAATACCCACCACCAGGCTCACCCATCCCCTCTAGCCTCCCCTCTAAAACCCTCATTTTGTTTCTCAGAGTCCACAGTCTCTCAAACTTCCCTTTTTGTGAGGATGCCAGTCACGTTGGATTAGCAGACCATCCTACTTCAGTGTGGCCTTAGCAGACTAATTACATCTGCAATGATCCTATTTTCAAATAAAGTCATGTTCTGATGTGTGAGGGTTAGGATTCTGACATAGAAATTGAGGGTGGAGGTAAAATTCAAACCATAACAAGATTTAGAAAGCAAACAACAAAAAACACCTTTTCTTTCTGGTCCAAGGAGCAGGAAAGAAGGTTCCCATGGGTCAGACAGAATGATAAAGTCCTCTGCTTTTGGTTTTGTCTTGTTTTTCCTTATCTCCACTCCAATCTCCAGGAAATCCCCTAGAAAATCGTAGGGGGAGGACTGGCAGCCATGACAGGCAGGTACCTACACCTCTAAGGGAGAATAAACCATATGGACCAGAAAACTGTGGCACTGAGAGAGTGGGAGGTATTCCTTCTTATCATTCCATACACCCTGGCTTTTTGGCCCCAATATAGACTCAGTCTCAGGAAGTACATAGCAGAGCTGCGAATCTACAGTATTATTTCTTAGATAGAAAACAGACGTGGGGGTGGGGAGGGCTGAATGGTTGGATAGGATGGATGTTGGGAACCAGAACGTTCCAGGAAAATCACCAAAGGGAAATAAAGGGGTCCCATAAAGTCTATGAACTCTTGGTCTCACCTTCAAATTGTGCATTCATGGAGCTTCGTCCTAAATTGCATACAAAAGTCTTTGAGAATTGAACTATTAAGTAAATCCCCACCCAGGCCCCAGACTAGCTGCCACATGATACACAAATGGGACAGATCTAAGTGAGCCACCAAAGGCTTTGAAAATTAAGCCTACATTGGAACCACAACCCAGGCCAGTAGGAATTTGAGGTCTTATACTAGGATAATTTCCTGCTGAAACAAACAAAAATATTCCCTATGGGATTTAAATAAGGCTCAGATGCTTGAAATATTCAATATGTCCAAGATATTACCCAAAATTATGAACAGGTAGAATGAGGAAACCATAATATTTTGTAAGAAAAGAGTGTCATCAACAGATATTAACCCTAGCTGATAGAGATGTTGGAATTATTATAGATACAGACTTTAAAGCAATTAATTTAACCATGCTCTGTGAAGTAAGGGTAAACACTTCAGAAATAAAAGAAATTGGGGTGCTTGCGTGGATGTCAGTTAAGTGTCTGACTCTTGATCTCACTTCAGGTCTTAAGCTCAGAGTCCCAAGTTCAAGACCCATGTTCAGCTCCAAGCTGGGCATGGAAGCTATGAAAGAAAGAGGAAGGAAGGAAGGAAGGAAGGAAGGAAGGAAGGAAGGAAGGAAGGAAGGAAGGAAGGAAGGAAGGA
>ML100500.1:0-42453 GCA_003697995.1 Taxidea taxus jeffersonii | reverse complement strand
GGGGGGAAGAGGGTTTGGGAGAGGGTGGTGGGGTTACATTATATGTTTAAATAAAGCTTAAATAAAGTTAAAAAAAAAGAATACCTAGAGGAACATATATTTCTTTAAAGATTTTATTTTTATTTATTTGACAGAGAGATCACAAATAGGCAGAGAGGCAGGCAGAGAGGGGGGGAGAAGCAGACTTTGTAAGAAAACCTTGTTACTTCCTCACTAATTTGCTACTCCAAGCCCAAACTTCTTTGTCTTGCCGATTCTTTACAAATGTATTGTTTCTCTAGAAGGTATAAAAGCTGCCTACTTTGGTCACTTCTTTGAATCTTGGGTTTCTATGAGCCCCTGTCGGTATATTTGCACTCTAGATATTCTCATGGGACTGTGCTTTTAAACCTGTGTCTCCTTGAGATCTCTACTAGTCCTTCATTTTAGTCACTCTTACTCATCCTTCAAGTATCCATTGTGACACCATTTCTCCCAAAAGCCCACATGGGACACCCTTGTAGGTGACATGCTCCATGTTTCCCTTGTCATAACAATTGTCATCCTGTATTCTAATTGCCAATCTATCCCTTCTTTACCTACTGTTTCATTATGAGAACCTTAACATTCTTGATGCCTAAAAATATGTCTTATTCACTATTGAATGGTTGATCCCTAACACTTGACCTGGTGACATCAGAGGTACTCGATAGCTATGTGCTATATTTGTTCAGCAAATGGTGGGATGGAGTTGTCACTGATGGTCACAAAGGTGGCACTGGAAATTGTACTAATAGGGAAATTATGCCAATCTTGTTTTGTTTTGTTTTTTTCTTTTTTCTTTATCTTAAATTTAAGCTTTTTTATTTAAACATATAATGTAACCCCACCACCCTCTCCCAACCCCCCTCACCCCCCACCCCCCTCAGTTTGTTTTATGACATTAAGAGTCTCTTTTGGTTTGTCTCCCTCCCGATCCCATCTTGTTTCATTTTTTCTTTGGGGCACGTGTACCCGAATGTTTATAGCAGCAATGTCCACAATAGCCAAGTTATGGGAAGAGCCTAGATGTCCATCAACAGATGAATGGATAAAGAAGAAGTGGTATATATATACAATGGAATACTATGCAGCCATCAAAAGAAATGAAATCTTACCATTTGCGACAACATGGATGGAACTAGAGTGTATTATGCTTAGCAAAATAAGTCAACTGGAGAAATACCAATCTTGTTTTAATCCCAACTTCTTTATTCATAATCTGGATGCATTTGGTTAAGCTCTGAGCCTCAGTTTTCTTGTCTAGAACAAGGGCACAACATTATGTACTCAGTAGGGTCAGCATGATGATTTAATGAGATAATATGTATTAGACAATTTGCAATAATTACTGTTCAAAATCAGGCAGAGCTCTTTTATTTTTTTAATTTGTTTTTTATTTAAATCCAATTAGCCACATTATAATACATCATTAGTTTTTGATATAATGTTCAATGATTCATTAGTTGAGTATAACACCCAGTGCTCATGATATCTTGTGCCCTCTTTAATGCCCATCATTTAATGCCATATTCTTACCTCTGAGATCTTTTAGATTTCATGGTATCTTTTCCTAAGATCTTCCCACATTTATTTCCTTATTAAAGATTGCTCTTGTTGTTTTTTGTTTTTTTTTACAGTCAGATTTCCCCCAAATAAGCATTTGAATCAGAGTCCTGGGAAGCAGAAAATGGGTGGTAGGTGTGATTTGCTAAATGAAGCTAACTTTCTCTTGCCTCTTGAAATAGTTGCCACTGAGATTTCTGTCGTCCTCCCCAAACCCAAGCTACTTTGTTCCTCTAAGTTTCAGGAGACTGCATTTGGATCCAGGAAATGCCAGTGGCATCAATGTCATCTTAGGAAGCATAGAACAATGACATATGACACATGAAGTCAGTCAGCCTCTACCAGATTGATGGGGGGAGGCCTCTTCTTAACACAAAGGGCACTTGGCCTGGCAGTCCCTCAAGGCTGGTTTCAAGGGCACCTAAAGACAGAACAGAGGCAACCAGACAGATGGCTTTGGACAGAGAGGGCAGTCCTTCGCTGGTAGAGATGAAACAGGCCCAGCATGTAGAATCAGAGGCACTGGGTGGATAGAGGAAGGCAGAGCAGTGGGTTCTTCAATCATCTTGAAGATTTGGCATTTATGGGAGCCATGGGCCATTTTTAATAAGAAAGATACAAACCCCGTAGAGGCCTTGGTAAGTGTAGATTGGTGGATAGTATCTAGAGGCAGATGGGCAACATGATCTCAATCTAAGGCAACAAATGACTGAGTTTAGTAGAGAGAGTGGGAATGGAAAGCAGGGTTGGGTAGGAGAGAAAGGATGAAGAAAGAATCAATAGAGACTGAAAACTGATTAGAGGTTGAGTTTAGAGAAATGAAGCCTGTCCAGCTAGGAAAAAGATGGAACCAACTAACAAGGAAGATCAAGGCCAGAAGACACAACTGTTCCAGTCACTACACTAGGAAGAGGCTGTGAGGTTGACAACCAAAGGACAGGAGGTGCTTCCGTCCTCCCTGGGTGGCCACAAAGTCACATGGGACAGCATCCACACAATGTCACAACTTCTGGTCAGTCTGTTCTAAAATTCAGTCAAATCCTCAGTGTTACCCCCTGTAGAAACGAAAGACTGATAGGATGAGCTCTGCACTTCCTCATGATTTCTCCTTGCCCAGACTTAACCAATCTGGCTGTTGGAAAATGATAAACTGAGTCATGACAACAATGGCACAGGACCCCGGGGCAGCACAGAGCATGTCTATTTCTCAGGACTGATTTTATTTATGTGCATTGAAGGCTCGCAGGGTGTGTGGGAGGAAGGGAGTTAGAAAAAGAAAAGCGGAAAATCTAAGAAACTCAAAGGTGACATCCATTGCACTCCCTACAGCAATGGGTCTATTTTTACATCCACCACATGGGGCAGAGGGCTTATGTTGTTATTTCAAACACCACTTCATCTTGACCAAGGCAGGATTATATGTGACAGCACTGAAATCAGAACATCTCTCCAGGCAGCAGAACAGGAAGACTTCTAATTGTTCTGGGTATCCAAAGTTACAGCAACCATCCCAGCTTGCCCCAGCTGCCTGCAAGAGAGAGATCATTAGTCCCCTAGACAGAAAACACTGAGGATTCAAAAAATGAATAAAACATCCTACTAAACAATTCCCTCATTGTGATATGGTGTGCTTGTGTTATAAAGGGGCTCAGGTCAGCCTTCACAGATACTAGAATGATCTATCCATTTTCTTTTTAAGTATCAATAGAAACTAGGATCTAAGAGAGACAAAGAGAAATGTGTAAGACTGATATCTTGGGGCACAGAAAAGGAATTCTAAAAGTAACAATCACTGCTTTGTGTACATTTCCTTCATTTCTCTATAAATACCAGTGCCTGGTGCCAGGTCTAGGATATTAATAAGTTTTGGTAGGCTGAATGGGTCAATAAAGAAATAATAGTCAATGTTATCCCCCTACCTAGAATGCCCTTCTCCCATGTTTCTTTAACTAGAAAATTCCTAATTATGTTTTTTGTCATATCACAAATCACATGTGAAATATCACTTCCTGGGCGAAATCTTTTCTGTCGATCAAGACGGGAAGTCTCTCTCTCCATCATTACCTCTAACATAGCACTGGTTTACTGGAGGCACCCGGAAGACTGTTGTGTTTTTTTCGGTTCTCTTATTTGTCTCTGAGTAACATAAAGTCAGAAACCATTTCTTTTTCCCTTTCTCCCTCTCTCCCTCTCTCAAATGTCTGGTATAATTTGGCACATAGTAGGTTCATGATACATTTGGGTTGACAAACTGCTCTGAGAGGCATTAGAGAAAAAATCCAGTCAGAGGTTAATAACGGATGGAATACGGGGTCGAGGGAGAGGGAAGGGTCAATGATGAATAATCCCCGAGAGGAGTTGCTTCTGCCTTCCAACACAACATATCTTTCCTTGACATCAGTAAGTGATCCACGCATTCCTTACAAGCCCGATATAATCTGTCAGCCATGATTTCCTGCAAGAAGGCTTTCTGCCTCGGAGTTGCAAATAAAAGATAAAAATGTGAACGATGTCTTTTGTATGGTAGTTGCCTTTTTTATAATCTTCCCCAATTGTCTCTAAAACCCAAGTTTGTGGGTGGTCTTCTGGAGGAGACCAGCTTTCTTGTCATGAGCAGGAACAAAGCTCTGAACACCCTCTCCAAAGGGACTCATTTGGTACAGCCAATTAGACCCTATTCTAGGCTTCCCTGTTTCCTCCTAAATCACCATATATTTTTTGAAGTTTATGTTTGGTCTATTAGATGGATGACCACTCCCCTTGCATAAAGCAAGTGAATCAAGAGGCAGATTTCTCAGCACTTTTCCTAAGAGAAGTCAGTCATACGCATGGACTCATTTTGTCTTTCCCAAGGAACGACCCCTGACTCTGTATCTTCATGTCAGTGTGCTCCACACTATCTTCACTCACTGACATATCAAATTCCACACATCTGAAATCTAACAACACCTCCGTCCTTTATCCTGTCAAACCAGCTTCTTGTGTGGAACCCCTTATTCTCAGGTATGACGCCAGCTCTCTCCAGTCACTCAGGCTCAAAGCTAGAGGTTTGGAGTCTCTAGTGTCAGAGTGGGGCCTTGTAATGGATTTCCTTGTCACTAGTCTCTCACAATTTGCCTCCAAAATTATAGTCGTGAAGCTCCATTTCTTTAAGTATAAATTTCAAACTACTCAGTCTGGCCTTCAAATCTCTGCAAAATTGACTCTTAGTTACCACTCCAGGCTATTTCCTGAAATATCCTCCAAGAACATTCTACTGAGTCACCATTTTCTGTCCCTGAAACAGACCCCAACCCTCAGATTTGTCATCCCAGATTAAATTGCCTTTATGGTTCTGGTTCTCATCCCAGTGCCTGGGCTACTTAAGGCCTTGGGTCTGATTCCACTTAGAGCCCAGGTGCTGGCTGCTAGTGTTTACCTTGACTCTATACCCAGAAGCTCACAGGCCAGGCCAAGCCCACTTCCATCACCCACTTGACTCCTAGGATCCAGAACAAGGTGCCCTGCCCAGACTCACTGTTTGTCTGGATAGAAAGTTCAGAAAGTAGTCAAGTAAGGACATCCTGGCATCTAAAGATGAAAGTGGGATCATAAAATGAAGAAAGAGAAGCATGTTGTAAGGTGAAAAGACATGAAGAAGAGATCTCACATCGCTCCATCTGAGTGAGTTAATGATTTCAGTTATGATTGCTAGAGATCTAACTCCAATTAGCCTGAGCCACAAAAGCAAAGATTTAGCTCGTGTCACTTAAAAATTCAGGGATAATATTTGGCTCCATGTTTGGTTGAATGTAAGTAAACAATAATGTCTTTTGGTGTCTTTCTCTCTCTGTAGATAGGTTCTGCTCTCCCAGACAGGCTTTCTCCTTGTGCAAGCAGGCTCTACGCTCCCATCCCACCAGTTCAGCAACTCTAGAGGAGAGGGCCTTTTTCATAACAGTTGCATCAAGTTTCAGAATTTTTTCTCAGTGAAATGCCTGAGACCCTATCCCTGTCCCTGAATTAATCACTGTGGCCAGGGAAAGAAACATACCACCAGAAAAATCAGAGCACTGTAAGAAGGGAAAAATACTAGATGCTTGGTAGTAAAAACAACAGACGTCCACCATGATAAGAGAATCTAGAGGATTCAGAACACAATGCATGTTTGGAGGCCTGACTCTTGGGAATTGGGGGTGTTTCTGATCACTTGTAGATCCCATGCTTAGTCTCTTTCTTATGATTTGGTACATGTGATAAGGGTCATAGGTGATGTTGAACCAAGGAAATATATTTTCCCATCTCCATATATGGAACACACACACACACACATACACACACACACACCTGCCTCTGAGTGGAACTACATTCTACTTAGATCAATTATTCATCAGAGGAAAATCTATGCACTGGTCAGCTGTCTGGGGCTACAGGTAAAACACTCTATCCTGGTTTAAGTGGAAGGATAGGAGACTGAGACATGGTTATGAGGGAACAGCCTCAGGAAACTTAGACAAAGACTCTTCAATCCAGGTTGTTAAATGAGCCCACAAATTCACCCCATGCAACTTATTTACCTTTCAACCGATCAAGCTTCTGTTGGGGTTCTTCTCACTTCAGCACCTTTGGTTTGGGTATAACCTCTCAACTGACCACTATCGAAAACCTTTCCTGCTCTGTGCTGAGGACTGGGATCAAGGGGTCCTCTGATCCCCCCAGCCCCACCTTAAGCCCTAGGTTGAACACACTCCAACACGTTTCCTCAAGGCTCAAGTCAAATTCCTCTCTCTCCCACAAATACTCCCAATACCCTTATTTTAAGTTAGTTTCTCCCTCCCCCAACCTCCATAGCATGTTGTTTATTACCCTCTGACAGCACTTATCATGATCTGTGTTGGAATTAATGTTATTTATTGTATATGTCTATCTTCACTGATAGACTGTGAGCTCACAACAGGCACAGAAGAGCTCTTACTCATCTCCATATCCCCCACAGTGTCAAGTGCAGCCCTTTGCACTGAACAGATCCCCAACAAATGTTTGCCAGGTTGCTTAAACAAGTCATGTTAGTTCCTGGCACAATATTTTCCCAAAGGCTTCACATTAACTATAGCACTGCTTCTAACTTTTTAAAAATCCATGTTCCCTTTAAGAACTAAGACCTTATGCCTTCTGTTAAGATTGGAGGGGTCTGATAAATAATCATTTCTCCCCTCCTCTCTCATGTTCTGAACCAGTTAAAGCATTAGACAACAGTAAAACAGGTAGGGATTTAAAGCAGCTTTATTGCTGTTAAAAAATGAATTAGGAAGTGGCTAAGGTATATGCTTCCTAATTCTAAACATGGGCTAATACCCTTTTGAAATACAGAGCAGGGCAGGAGGAGAGCAATAAATTGTGTGTATTGTGGACATGGGGCTCCCAGGAGGGAAGCTGAGCTGTGGATGCATGTTCTTTCTTCTCCGACATTCAACAAGCCACTCTTCTTCCTATGAGGAGGAGAGACAGCAGGGTAAAGACGTGGCTTGAAGGTCACTGTCATGAAAATTCTCTTCAGATGGAAGGAAATATCAGGAGCAGCGAGGTTGTCTACAACAAACACCTTCCTTCATTAGTTCGTTCACTAAATTACAAAGTAAATAACTGTTGATCACCTATTTTGTCCCAAGTATCATGCAGAACTTGAGATACAGTGGTGGGCAGAGTGAACACAATTCCAGTGTCCAGGAGCCATATAGTGTGGAGTCTAAGACCTGATGGCAAACGTCTCCATCACTAGGGAACTGTGGAAGCAGCCAGACTGAGAGGCCCAGGAAAGCATCCTGCAGAAGTGACATTTTGTCTGGGACTTGATGAACAAAGAGCTTTAGGGAGGTGAAGAAAACAGGAAGAGTGGAGACATGGGAGTGAAGAAAAGCGAAAGCAGAGGAGGGAGTTCCAAAAAGAGAACAGAATATGCAAAGAACCTGAGGTTCTATGTCTATGTAGATGTGATAGACTCCATTCCATAGAAAAAATCATATGCAGGGATGCCTGGGTGGCTCAGTTGGTTAAGCAGCTGCCTTTGGCTCAGGTCATGATCCCAGCATCCTGGGATTGAGTCCCGCATCAGGCTCTTTGCTCAGCAGGGAGCCTGCTTCTCTCTCTGCCTCTGCCTGCCACTCTGTCTGCCTGTGCTCGCTCTCTCTGACAAATAAATAAATAAAATATTTAAAAAAAAAAAAGAAAAAGAAAAAATCATATGCAAAAAGAAAAAAATCCTCAATATCCTGGCCATTTTACCTCCAACTTCCGGCTTCCCCAAATATTTCAAAACTACATACAGAGGCTCGTGATATACTTAGTATTGAATTTTTACCTGCTGTCCTCACTCTGCATCAGGCTAAAATAAAAAGAAGATTATCGAGGTACCAAGTCCTATGGTGATTAGAAATATAAAGGGGTTAAGTGACAGCAATTCCAGAGAGAGAGTATGGCTGAAAGAGTCAGAGAGAAAAACACAAAATCATGAGGACAGGAGGCGGGAGTATCAGCCCTAAAATAATTCATAAGGGAAAGAGACAATTTAAACTTGTAGACATCCTTCATAAATCCAGCCAAACTCAAACAAAACCCACTTGGAGGTTTTGGCAGTATTTTTATTCTTGCTCTGAAAAAAAAGTCTCTGTTATCAAAATCCTAATTATCAGAAGTATCTAAACATGAGACTGCAGAGAGACCAAAAAAGGCTCTGTTCTATTTTGCATTCCACTCTCTCTAGCTAGGCTGATCCTACTAGCCGTGATTAGTTGGCCATATATGTGGTACCACTGTTTGGGAACCCAATTCCCCAAATTCATCAAAAATACCTAGATAACAACTATGATGTTCAAAGGCAATTGATCAGGCAAGCACAGATGGCAAATGTAAACTCCTTCCACCCCACCCCCTGTTTGCATTCTCTCATTATCGCCGCAGTATATCAAAACTGGAAGAATCCTCAGAGACCATCGTGTCCTACCTCTGCATTGTCCATCTAAGACAATTCAAGACCGGGAAATTGACGTGATCTCCCCAGCACCCCACAGCATGGCACTGGCAGGACTAGATATAGCACCCATACCTCTGCTCCTTGTTTAAGGCTTTTATACTCACTGGGTTTCAGTCAGTGCATGGAAAGACACTTCAGAGCAGGCAATAACTATAGAGAACCATGTTAGCTACATCATGGATTAAAGCTACGTTTGAAGATGAGTAGTCAAATGGGCTTAGTAACATTGCTTTGAAATGAATTTAGTTCCTAGAACTGCAGGCTTCCTTTGCAGGGGGGTAGAATCTGCTCCGTTAAGGTAACTAGCTGGTAGAAAGAAAAGGTCAGAAGGCTTCCTTAAGGGAAAAGCATGCAGATCCCCCAAAGGAAAGCCAGAGTAAGATAAGCCATTTATGCCAAACTCCTCCCAAATTCTTCAATCAGATAGGTCAGCCCTCTTCTGATTGTGGGGGAGATGGGGAGCGATGACAGGTGGGACAAGATACCAAGAACTTATTCTAATGAAGATCCTTTCATAGAAAACAAAAGGACAGGATAAAGGGGGAACCCCCCCGCAACATTTCAAAATGATTTTTTTTTTTAAATCTAACTCATAGAGCTTAAACATTAATCCAGGATTCCCAAGATATAGTCAACCCCTTAGGAGAGAAGACCAGCAATCTGTCAATCAATTCTTGATTCCTTTCTTCATGAAGCCACTGCTTCAATACTAACCACTAATACGAACCATTAGGAGTACCTGGGTGTCTCAGTCAGTTAAGCAGCTGCCTTCAGCTTGGGTCATGATCCCAGCATCCTGGGATTGAGCCCCCATCGTGTGCCCTGCTCAGCAGGAAGTCTGCTTCTCCCTCTCCCACTCTCCCTACTTGTGTTCCTTTTCTTGCTGTCCTCTCTCTGTCAAATAAATAAATAAAATCTTTAAAAAAAAATGAACCATTATACTTAGGGGTATCCTATGGGTAACCTGTAAACATTTTGCTTCCAGTATGGGTCAGATAGCCCTAGAATGTGTCAGACAGATAGTACTTGAATTAGCTCCAAGGCCATATTGTACCTAAAACTGAAAAATTCACCCCCTATTCTACCCAGTGATGTCCAGTCTCCTTGTCTACGAGAGCTCATCAGAAGTTCTGCAATAAGATCAGACAGTGGCTTAAGTGACCCTCCATGTCTACAACAAGAAACCAGTGTTCAAAGATCAAGGATCCTTGCAGGTTAAAGTCCAAAGTAATTAATCCCTGAAACAAAGTATTTGTCATTTTAGAATAAAGTTCAAAGTCCAAAATGTTTTAAGTTAAATCCAAATAAACTTAAATACTTACCCGCTTCTTATTCTTCACAATATCTCTTAGGACTCTTGATGACTGGAGAAGGGAAGGATTCCTTTAGCATCTACATTTTGGGTTCTTTTATTGTAATTAGTGTATTTCTGTCAGGGTCTCAAAACTTGTGCAAGTCCAATTCCAAATCGTTCATAAGCACTCCTTTATAAGAATCCAAAGACTTAATAAGGATGGAAATATTATTTTACCACCTGTAACACATCCATAAAATTTAGAAAGTATGAATCTCTAGTCTCCAAGTTGCTTACTTTTCTTCCAGTTATTTCATTGCCCCAGGGGATAGCAGAGACTCTGAGAAGCATGGGCAGCAGGTTCACAGTGAGGTGGGTCAATCTATTTAAGCTCTCCAGAGTCTACGATTCATTCAGGAGAAGTCTCCCATCAAGTGTTAATGGCATATTTTCTGTTACAAGCAGTGGGAGGAGGGGTTAAAAGTCCCACCAATCTGTACAACCCACCTTCTTAAAAGGCTGCATTTATGAAACTCTTGCCTTTTACCAAAGTATAGTAAGATCCACTGGTAGAAGCTCCTCTTAATTCAGACCCTCTTCAGATGCCCTTGATTCTTTTGTCCACGTTGGACTCAATATTTGACACTAAATGGAACTGATATCACAGCCTTTACATCATCTCTGTGAGCAAGCATTTTCATGTGGTTCTTGCTCCTTACTCTGGAATTCCTTAGGTCTTAAGAAATCTGGATCCTCCATTTCTCCTCATCCAAACATTTGTTTCAGTTCAATAATCACCTTCAACATAGTTCAGAACCATGGTTGCTGCTGCTGCATCAGAAATGTTTGTTCTGGGGACCTAGTGAGGACCACGACCTCTGCCATGGGATCCTCAGGCCAAGCTTAGCTCAGCCTAAGTGATCCTGGTCTTGAATAACATTTATTTCTGCTGTAACCTCGTACAGAAGCAAATTATGTGTGTCTGGTGTTTCTGATGATTCTTTACCCTCTGTTTCTGCCGAGTATCACGTAAATGCTCAACTTAGTTTCTAACTACTTAATCTGCTTCATAGCTTGACCACTTTCCTTCTCCAATAGTGACATCCTGCTACTTATCAGAATTGAATTCCTTTCTTCTTTCCTCTGCTTTCTGGTCAAGATATGTATTCATCCAACACCACCCTTTAAATGTTATCTCATATAGTTTCCCACAATGAAAGATATGAAATTAATAATTTCTGGGTCTGTGGAAAGCTTCTAACACAGCAAATCTTGTCAGTTATCATTTCCCAAGTTAAACCATCCCACCCGGGAGACAGTATCAAATCAGTCTCTATCTCACCCAGGCTGGATTTAATCTATCATTATTTTACTTAGATTCCCTTTAGTATGTGCTGTGGTATGCAGAATCCAAAAACAGTCCCCAGATGGGATGCCTGGCTGGTTCAGGCTGTGGAGCATGTGATTCTTGACTGTGGGGTTGTGAGTTCTAACCCCATTTTGGGTATAGAGACTGGTTAAATAAATGAATGAATGAATGAATGAATGAATCTTTAAAGAAAAGGAAAAAAAAAACAGTCCCCAGGTATCATGCCCTAATCCCTGAGACTATGAATATGATCTCACACTGGTGATTAATGTTGCGCTACATGGCAAAGACTTTCTGAAGATATAATTAATGTTACTCATCAGTTGACATCGTGTTAATCAAAATAAAGATTATCTATACTATCATGTGATTAATCTAATCACTTTAAAGCAGAGAGTTAGCTGTGGATGATAGCTTTAGAATCCTAAATTGAGAAATATACCAAACATGTTTCCTAATGGTTTCGACAACAGCTGCCAGCCCACCTGTAACATCCATGTCACCGTGAAATTGATCCAGAAGTTCTCTTGAGTGTGTCCTATTGATTTCTATTATCTAAGTTTTTTGAATCACATGTCTCTCCTAGTCTTCAGGGGATGTTTCCTGGTGTCAGTTCTTTATATGGTCGCCTTCAGGGATCCGGGGCATGCTGGCGCATTCATTCCAGGCTGCCTTCCAAGATTTTGCCTTTTTCCCTCTGTTATATTTCTTTGTACACCTGTCACATTTTCTGATCTAATAACAACTAAAATGGCTTCTTTTCTAATGCCCTCTTTTAAAGCAATTACACCTAGACACAGCTACTTTTACCTTTTATATCTGCTTATCATAGCCCTTAATATCTCATTTCCCTTTCATACCTGCCTGAATGTTCCTCTAAGATGTTAACATTGCTCCTAAGGAGCTGTCTCTCAGCTTTAATGCAGTTTCCTGTGCTTGATTCTTGTTCTTCTACTGCTCTTGTTGAGACTGTGAGGCTAAAGCAGGCTAGTTGAGATATTCAACTTCCTCCTTGATTTCTTAAATAAAATTATTTCTAGATGCCAAATATTCCCGGTGCAGGTGATCTTTTTAATTGCCTTCCTAAGCTCTGGATTTTTACAAATTCCTTCCAAGGGAAGAGCTTATTTTCCTTTACAATAAGGCTCTCCTTTCATTTTACCAATTTACTAATAAAGTGTTTCACTGTTCCATGCATAAAGCCACAGTTCTTTGTCTTGAGAAACTGAAGATCTGGTCAGAACCCCAAAATGAACAAACTTAAGACTATATACTGGAGAGCAACTCTCTAGAACCTGTCAACAAACTGGTGTTTATCAGGGTTTAGGATTCTGGGTTCCTCCATGTAGCCCTGGTGCAGCAGAGAATTTAGGGCAGCAAGTTTAGTGGTATTACCTAGGCCTGCAATAACATTTTAAAGTGAAAGTTTTACACATTAGGGTCTATAATCTATGTAGAATGTAACTGCCTTTAAAGTTTAAAGTAACCACTTACAGACCTGACACTTGGCTGTAGACCTCAGGACAAGCAGAAATTATGTGCAACTTATCAAGACCAAAAAGTTCTAGTGTCTGCCTCAGTTGGTCTGAGATCGTAATGCAAGTCCTATGTGTATAGTTTAAGGTTAACTTACAGCAGCCCAAAATAAAGATCTAAATGGCCAGCATATTCAGATGTCTGTCTGTGACTGTAGAAAAAGCCTCCAGAAGGTCAACCGCACAAGAGTAAAACCAAAACCATCCCCATAGTACAACACGAGTCAATGCAAACTAGTCAGAATCTCCACTAGCACCATGATCCAGAGCTCTGCACCCAGAGCCAGGTCCCTGGCCAACAAATCTTCTATTTCAACACCTTTTATTTTGCCTCCAAGTGTTATTTCTTATCTGTGGTTTAAGATCATCTGCTTTTACCAAATGACAGGATTTTTTTAGTCAATACGTAACACCTCACTCTTTTCTAATCATGGAGCCCAGCGAGATGTGAGCTCAGGATTGGAGAGACAGCGACCAGAATATCAGCTTCATTATTGGTAGAGGATGTATTTATTGGCATGGCTTTCACATTTGGCCAATGGCCTTGCTAACACCCTCTAAACTGAACTTACCTACAAGACACTATTTCCCCCTTTGACATATGAAGACTGCCCCAGTCAAACCGGGGCATAATGGAGAGCATGGACTAGAGGCTTCCTCTTCACAGGCAGGAATATGTCCCCCAAAAGAGCCAGGTTGGACCACGAATGAGCAATTTGTCAATCCATTCAATTATTCTTTTTTTTTTTTTTCTTGAGGATGGAGATGGAAAAAAATGTCAGGATATTACTCTATGTGAAGCACTTTCTACACGAAAATGAAGCCAAGGAGGAAGGAGATTTGCCTCCAAAAAGAATCATAACATTTTAGAGTGTTTCAAAAGAAATTAAATAGTCACATAGATAGAGCTGTGCTTATTACTGAATGAATGCTTTTAAAATTCAGAGGTATGAGGAATTAAGAAACCATCTAGCCATTCATTCATTCATCCACTTAAACAAGACTTACTGAAAGCCAACAATATAGAAGGCCTTCTTCTTTTATTTTATATAAATAAATCCTTTCTTCTTCAATTGAGGAAGCACAGAACTAGAGAGCTAAAGCAATTTTATGTCACCCAACACATAAGGGATAGAATTTAGACCCATTCTTGCAAGCTTCATGACAGGAACAGACTAAAATGTCCCATCAGAAGTACTGCACTCAGTGTGAGCACCTCCTTGGGGTCATTGACAACTGCTGTGACCCAGAATAAAGAAATCAGAGGAGTAAGGGAAAGGGTGGAAAATATGTCATGTGAGAAGTGGAAGGAAGGAAGCTGTGGTGGAAACATTCTTCCTCTGGTGTCAGATGACCTGTTTTCAAGACACAGATTCAGTCATGGGGAGTTGTTACAACATTGGACAGGTCTTCTGATCTTCCATCCTCTCCTTCCTCCATCCTCTTCTTCATAAACTGGAGACAACATTAGCTTTGCTGTCATTGTCCCAAAACTATATGGATGATTTATGTAAAGCTTATATAAATATTTATTTTTTATTAGAAGTTAATGGAGCTAAGATTGTTTAGCAAAGGCAAAATAAGACTGATTTGAGGGATATTTGAGGTACTTTTATGACAAAAAAAAAGAAGAAGAATACTCACTAGCCATCTGTTTCTTAGACACTTTTCTAAGTCCTCCCTCTTTCTCTGCACCACCCTACCAATCTGTACATTCTAGAACACAATACGGCTTGGAAGGCAGATCAAGGATATAGATCATGAGCTGGGATCCAACTTGAGTCTGCCTGGATGACTTGAAACACAGCTAACTCTCCACCATTGCGATAAAGAGCAAAGTGGTTGGGGGTCTGGACTCCTTGAGTTTGCTCCTGGCTCTGTCTTTGGAGCTAGGTGACATAAGCAAGGTAATTAATCTCTCTGTGTCTCCTGATCTTCGTTTGTAAAATGGAAATAATCATTGGCCCACTTTGTCAGGTCACTATGCAAGAACACATGAGGTACTGTATGTTGGGTGCTTGAGAATGCATGATGTAAATACCACTAATGAGGCACACTTTGTCAGAAGAGAGATTGGACCAGGTGGCATTCTGCTTCGCCTCCAAGCCTCATATCCTAAGTACACTTCTCTTTCCCCCTACCCTATGTATATGATCAGGCAAAGTCCTCCCAGAAACATCCTGGAGCTCAGCCAAGTACCTAGATCAACACTGATTTTGATCATAGCAAAAGGAATTTGGAAAAGAACAGAAAGTGCTCGGCGCAAAAACTGATTTATAGAAATAGACACACTAAAGTCAGTTCCGAGAATCTGCTGATCTATTTCATATATTAAGGGATTATTCTATCTCTTCTTTTAGACTGATTAAACATTTATTGCCCCGTCCAAAGGGATCTGGGTGCCAGGAAGCCCGTCCTGAAGCACACCAGAGAACATATGCTATCACATCCTGATGGTGGAGATAAACCTCGCTTAGGGTATGAGGAGGGGACAAGTCTTGACATGAAGTTTCGACAGGGAATATAAATGAGAGAGGTGATCTCTTTTCCAACTCCCATGGGGATTGGGTGAAGTGATGAGAAAAATCAGTGTTTCACTACTGTTATCACTACTCAATATTACATGGTTTCAACTTAATTAGCAGTAACTTCCTCTTTAAGATGCTAAGTGTCTTTATGATTAAAACCAATAATCACAGAGATGGAGAGATGCAACGTGGCCATTCTTACAGAATATTGATGAAATTGTGTATCTTTTTGAAGGGTGACAAGGTCCTATATATGAACCTCCATAAATGTATTTTGACCTCTAAATCCTATTTCTAAATAAGTAATAATGCACATGAAGAACTATCAGGGTGCACAATTATCTGTGACAGCCAAAGCATGTAACAATGGGAAAAGAAACATTCAGAAATGTAATACCGTGAAATAAAAGAAGGTACATCAATAAGAAGGAAAAGCAGGTAGCTGTTAGATGGATAGTCTAGGAAAAAATAATGATCAAGAAGTCATTATGAGCACTTGTTCAGTGAAATGAGTAGGTTATTAAGGAGTATGAGCTGTACAACCGTGATGCTGTACACTCATTTACACAGAAAAAAATAAAAGCCTAGAAAGATGGATGCACAACTAGAAAAATAGAGTGGTCATTAGGGGGAAAGTGGGATTTAGACAGTTACATCTTTTTTCATGCTTGCATGTGCGGTCTAAATTATTGCAAATAGATTTCACAAGTACCACTCCACAACAAGCAAAAAAAAAAAAATCAATAACCAGTTCTTATAAAGGCCGATCAACAAGTACATTTTATGGGCAAAGGAGACACACTGTGGATTTGCAGGAGAAGATGGATATGCATTACCCCAGTAGCCTACAAGAGCCAACTGAGCCATCCGCATGCTTTAACTGCATCTCTGTCCCTCGTGGGATAGAAAGAGACAGGGTTCTGAAGTTAGAGTTGGTTACCAGAAGCCCCAAATCACCTCCACCACTTGCTGACCATGTGGTCTTAATCTCGCTAAGCTTCAATTTCCTTATTTATAAAATGAAGATCAATATTTCCAAGCTTTGCTGTGAGGACTCACTGCGAAGATAATTTTGGAAGCAACCAGACAGGAACTACTCATCATTGGACAGCAATCCATGTGGACTGTTTGGCTTCACTCACCAACCTAAAAAACAGGTTGAGGTGACGTTCAATGAGGTACAGCCGGAGATGCAAGGGTGTGGTGGAGGACCCAGAGAGCGAGCCCCCACCAAGACTTCAGCAATAATAATGGCATTTACACTATGCATTCTTAAGTGAGCTGTATCTGCTCAAGCCTCTTCTCCCCGCTGCCTTTACAGGACGTAAGGCAGAAGCACCAGTTAGCACTCTGAGGGGCTGCTACCTCTGCCGGAGGCAAAAGGGAAAGGTGGGGAGGCTGCCTTTGTGCCTGCTGGCTCCAGGAAGACACCACCTTGTCTGTGCTCCAGGGACCAAGAGGCAGACGCTTCACTGGGTCACTCCACATATACCAGCTCTGCACTGGGACAATCCAAGGCCAGGTTCTGAGCAACCTGAAAGCTGCTGCAAGAAATAAATCCTTGACCGGGCTTGCCAGCTGCAGCAGAAAGCTGACTTCTGATTCACACCTGTCTTCCAAATCTCATGGGAGCACAACCACTCTGGCAGAAACTAAATTTAGCTGAACCCTACTTAAAAGGGAGTTGGGGAAATATAATTTATAGATGACCAATTTTACAAAAAATATATAAATAAGTGAAAGTATACTGGGTAAGGTTGGAGGGAGGTTGAGGGCTGACCTGCCATATCCACTAATACCTCCCACTGGTCCTGGCATGAGGTGACCTTGCCCTGAACCCTATTTTTAGAGGATCTTGCATATCACAAATACACATAAAAAGGAAATATATTAAAGTGCAATGTGTGCACCCTTGTCTCTTGGGATCTGATACTCAGCAACCACACAGCACAACCCATAAACTCAAACATTAGCTGTCATGTCTAACACTGCTCAGGACCCACGGGAATGTTTCTCTTACCATATATTCTTGAAATGAGAGATGCCAAGTCCAAATGCCATGAAGATTTGTGAACAGAGGTGGACAGCAACTTTGCACAAAGGACCTGAGAGGTGAAAATGCCACAGGGAAGCAAAAGATAAATTAAGCACATCAATTTTTCCCTTCATGAATGCAATAGTCCTTGGTCATAATTAAGCATCAGTTTCCCAAGAATGCCAAACATTCATTTTGGGGGAATCTCTTTGTACTCCAATGTATGTTTTCAGAGATACTCAGAATTACCTGAGTATTTGAAGTAATTGCACATGTTAAGGGAGAAACATTTTGCAATATTAAACAATGCACCTCCTGCCTAAAATTGTGTATTCTTAAACTTAGATGTAGCATGCACAGAGCATTATCCTAATATTTTATATTGACAACCTGACAGGCACTGGATGCAAAAAAATGTGACAGTTCTGTTTTCATAGATATATTTAATAAAATCTAAACACATTTTAAAAATAAATAACCGTAGTATTCCATTGTATATATACTATGCAGCCATCAAAAGAAATGAAATCTTGTCATTTGTGACGACATGGATGGAACTAGAGGGTATTATGCTTAGCGAAATAAGTCAATTGGAGAAAGACAACTATCACATGATCTCCCTGATATGAGGAAGTGGAGATGCAATGGGCGCGGGGGTTAAGGGGGTAGGAAAAGAATAAATGGAACAAGATGGGATCAGTAGGGAGACAAACCAAAAGAGACTCTTAATGTCATAAAACAAACTGAGAGGGGGTGAGGGGGAGGGGTGTTGGGAGAGGGGAGTGGGGTTACATTATATGTTCATATAAAAATTTAAAAAAATTAAAAATAAATAAATAAACAAATAACTGTATTTGGATAATTTTGCTGAAAATTTTTGATACTAATCAATTTTAATTATATTTTCCACTTTAATTTTAAAAAGCAACATGGAATATTTTATACGACAATGTTTTAGAAACGTATGCAATGTTAACTTCTCAAACGTGTACATTTTATGGAAATGTAATTTACATTTGAGCTTGCATTTAGCTTACATTTTCTGGAAACACACTCTAATTTTGTAGACTTTGAACAGAACTCTATTTTATATTTTAATGTTATAATGTATTTTTGTCAACAGAACACTAATAACATGAAAATTTTTATTATAAAAACATAAAAAATTATTTTATTGAAATGAAGTAAAGGAAAATAAATTTCATGGAAGAAACATACACTTATTTATAAATTATGAATCTCAACATTGATGGTCCATCAACACGGTCCGTAGACGAGAGTAATGACAATTGAATTCAGTTGTGAGCTGGTATTTTGCTGACTTCCCCTCTTTGTTCTATTTCCATTCTTTGGAGTCATGGAAAAGACACCCATGCTGTACCACTGTACCCGACAGGCCCTCCAATGCTCAAAGAAAGCAATGGGAGCTCCAGAATCTTCTCTTCCCCAGGCCTGATTCAGGCTTTGCATATACTCTCCATCCATCATCCTGTAGGTCACTTCACTTATATTTATAGTGAAAAGCCCTCAAGCACCATAAGAGACATTGAACTCTAAGGAACAAACTAAGGGTTGCTGGAGGGGAGGTGAGTTGGGGGAGGTGGGATAACTGGATGATGTACCTTAAGGAGGGGACTTGATGGAATGAGCACCAGGTTATAAATGCAACTGATGAATCACTAAACTCTACCTCTGAAACGAATAATACACTATATGTTAATTAACTGAATTTAAATAAAATAAAAATAAATTTTAAAAAAGAAGCCTTCAGAGAGTACCTAGTATACCCTGGACATTGTGCTAAGCAATGAACATAAAGACATGAAAACACATTGCCCTTGCTATAAAGACATCAAATTCCAGCTAAGAAAATCGTGGGCAATCTCCTTTGCCTTTTGATAGCTATACCTTTTAAACTAAATGGTAGATCTTGAAGAATACCCTAGATAGGGGCACCTGGGTGGCTCAGTGGTTTAAAGCCTCTGCCTTCCGCTTGGGTCCTGATCCGGGGGTCCTGGGATCGAGCCCCGAACTGGGCTCTCTGCTCAGCAGGGAGCCTGCTTCCTCCTCTCTCTCTGCCTGCCTCTCTGCCTACTTGTGATCTCTGTCTGTCAAACAAATAAATAAAATCTTAAAAAAAAAAGAATACCCTATATATTTCCCTCTTATTCATTCTAATATTAAGCAGCCTTTAACAAAATACTGTTAAATTATTTTTATGTTAAAACAATTTATTGGGACGCCTGGGTGGCTCAGTGGGTTAAGCCGCTGCCTTCGGCTCGGGTCATGATCCCAGTGTCCTGGGATCGAGTCCCACATCGGGCTCCCTGCTCGTCAGGGAGCCTGCTTCTCCCCTCCCCTCTCTGCCTGCCTCTCTGCCTACTTGTGTGATCTCTGTCTATCAAATAAATAAATAAAATCTTTAAAAAAAAACAATTTATTTTATTTTAACATAATGTTAAATAATGCTTAACAATGTTAAGTAAATATTGTTAAATTAACAATCTTCTTGTTACAAAATATTGTCAGTGGTATGTCAGAGAACTGGAGATTCTAAGATGGAAAAAACAGTGTCCCATTCTCAAGAAGTTCAAGGGTAAATGCTGCAGAAATAGACACAAATATGTGGTAAGTTCAATGGCAGAGGCCAGTATATGATGTTATAGGCATTTTCTCCCAACTCACAAATACTTTCATCTTATTCCATATTATCTTCAAGCTGCTGACCTATAAAGCCAAATTCCTTATATTTACTCTAAGCACTTTCTCGCCTCCCTGAAATCTCTCAGGCCACTAAAACCTTACATCTAGCCCACCCTCCACTTACGTGGCCCTAACCAAGGTCACCAGTGACCTCCTTGCTAGAAAGCCAATGAGCACTTTCATTCTTTGCTTTAATTTACATGGACATGGGCCTCCTTCTGGAAATAACTTTTTCCATTGGTTTCCCTGACACCACATCCTTCTAGAGGTTTCTCCAGCTTTCTGGCTAACCTTTGTCAGACTTTTTTTTAAATTTCCTTTATTCTGCTCATCTCTTAAACCTCAGTCCCAGATAGGTCTCCCACATGTGTGAGTCATAACTGTGCTTGATGACTGCCACTATAAATATGCTGATTGTAACCATAAACACTCTGGGTGGTTATGACCTTAGGTATACTGGATACCGACAAACCTGTATCTGACCAGAACCTTTCTCCTGAGTTATGACATACATATACACCTGCCAACTCAGCACCTCTTAGATGTTGCTCAGGCCCTTTAAATTCAGGCTAAATGAGCCATTTTCTACCCTAATGTGTTTCTGCCCCATGTATCCTATCTTAGTGGAGGAAGATGCCATCTACCAGGACCCACATGTCAACTTGATCTTTTAATCTCTTACACATATTCAGTCACCAACAGCTATCAATTTTTTAAAAATACCTTTTTATTTTTGAAGCACAATTAACATGCAATGTTACATTAGTTTCAGGTAAGCAACATATTAATTTGCCAACTCTATATCTACTCAAAGCTCAGGCAATGAGTGTAGCCACTATACAATGTTACTACAATAGTATCAACTATATTTCTTATGCTGTACATTCCATCTCCTGGTTTATTTATTTTATAACTGGAAGTCTGCACCTCTTAATCCCTTATCTATTTTGCCCATCACCCCAGCCACCTTCCCTCTGGCAGAAATTATCAATTTCTACTCTTAAAAGTGTCAACTCTCCACTCTACTGCTATTATCTTTGCTCTGGCTACCAGCCTCCTGTTTCATGGAGTAAGGCACTGGTCCACTGAACCACACTGGTCCACCGAGCACTGATCTCCCTGTGTCGAGCTGGTTTGATGTCCTTCCAAATGATCCACCATAGGTGGTTAAAGCCATCTTTCAAAAGTGCAAATCTGACCATGTCACCTTATTGATTAAAGCTTCTTAATGACTCCCATTGCCCTGCAGCATAAAAGAACAAAGTATGTTGGAAAATAACAAGAAATTGGGTACTGCAAGAATATGAAGTTCAACAAGAGGATAGTTAAGCTGATAGAAAAGCTAAGCACACTATACTTTGAATCATTTTAATCAGGAACGGATGCTGGATTTTGTCAAATGCTTTTTCTGCATCAATTGAGAGGACCATTTGTTTCTTCTCTCTTCATACCCAACTTTTGTATCAACATGGATGGGACTGGAAGAGATTATGCTGAGTGAAGTAAGTCAAGCAGAGAGAGTCAATTATCATATGGTTTCGCTTATTTGTGGAGCATAAGGAATAACATGGAGGACATGGGGAGATGGAGAGGAGAAGGGAGTTGGGGGAATTGGAGGGGGAGATGAACCATGAGAAACTGTGGACTCTGAGGAACTAACTGAGAGTTTTGGAGGGGAGGGGGGTAGGAGGTTGGATGAGCCTGGTGGTGGGTATTGTGGAGGGCATGGATTGCATGGAGCACTGGGTGTGGTGCATAAACAATGAATTCTGGAACACCGAAAAGAAATTTTAAAAAAAGAAAAATTAATAAAAAAGAAAAAGAAAAAGCTAAGCACAAACTGAGCTGGAATAAGGAGACTGTCATTAAAGCACTAATCTCCAAGAGCATGAAAACAGAACTGAAATAAATCAGAACAGATGCCAGTTAGCTCACATTTTCACCCAGAACCTATAGAATTGGAGAAAATACATTTGTTCCATTCACACCAATAAAATTGTGTTCTAGAGTAGAAATGAAAAACACCTCTTACTGATATTTTCTGTTTTATCTCTGTTTAGAAATCTGCAGCATGGCCCTGAAAATTGCTTTGTGCCGCTAGAGTCAGAACCCCCGGTGCCTCGCTGGCCAGGTGACAGTGATTTGGAGCTGTTCTGGCCATGATGCTGAAAGCAACTACCACATGGAGCATTGCTGTGTTGACAGAGCCTGTGCAGCTTCTGTCACTAGAGAGGTGAAAGAACAATATCTATTCTTAAATAAGATGGAAACTGTGTGCCTGCTATAGGAGTCTGTTGATATCAAAGTCCAAAACAGAGAAATCTGTAGTCAGAAAGTTGCTTAGACCTTGGGAGGCTAGGGGCATAGGGAGTAGGTAGGTGACAGCTAAAAGGTATGGAGACTCTTTCTGAGCTGATGAAAATGTTATAAAATTGACTGTGGGGTGCCTGGGTGGTTCAGTCAGTTAAGCATCTGCCTTCAGCTCAGGTCATGATCCCAGGGTCCTGGGATCCCTGCTCAGTGGGGAGCCTGCTTCTCACTATCTCTCTCTCTGTTCCCCAGCTCCTGCTTTCTCTCACTCTCTATCTATCTCAAATAAATAAATTAATTATTTTTAAAAATTGACTGTAGTTTTGATTGTACCATTCTGGGAATAGACAAAGCACCCATGAATACTTTAAAATGAGTGAATTGTATGATAAGTGGACTATATCTCAAAGCTTTGATTCTAGATATTAGGAAGTAATAAAATTATTATAATACATTTTAAAGTACCATATTTTAGACTTCTTGCTTTTTTTAAATTTCAACTCAATTAGCCAACATGTAGTACATCATTAGTTTCAGACGTAGAGTTCAACAATTCATCGGTTGCACATAACACCCGGTGCCCATCACATCAAATGCCCTCCATCAGGCGCATCACCCAGTTACCCTACACACTTCCCCATCCAGCAACCCTGTTTGTTACCCATAGACTTCCCACTGGTTTTGGAAGAGCTTTATAATGGAAACTTCCTTCGCTGCTCAATTTCAGAACAATTTGTTTGCTCTACTTCATGTTCTTTGTAACAGTAAGTCAGTTAAAAGTTTAATTATGATCTTTAAAAAAACTGACATGACTTAAATAAAAAAATAAAATAAATAAAATAAATAAATAAAAATAAAAAATAAAATAAATTTAAAAAATAAAATTAAAATTAAAAAATAAAAAAATAAATTAAAAAATTAAAAATTTAAAAATTTTTTAAAATAAAAATAAAATAAAAATTTTTTAAAAAAATTTAAAAAAGAAGGAAAAAAATAAAATAATAAAATAATTTTTAAAAAGAAGGAAAAAAAACTGACATGATTATCCATTTTTGGGGTGTTGAGTTTGAGGAATTCTTTATAGATCTTGGATATCAGCCCTTTGTCTGTAGTGTCATTTGCAAATATCCTTTCCCATTCTGTGGGTTGCATCTTTGTTTTGTTGATTATTTCCTTTGCTGTGCAGAAGCTTTTGATCTTGATGAAGTCCCAAAAGTTCATTTTCACTTTTGTTTCCTTCACCTTTGGAGATGTGTCTTGAAAGAAGTTGCTGGGACCGATGTCAAAGAGGTAACTGCTTATCTTCTCTTCTAGGATTTTGAAGGATTCCTGTCTCACATTGAGGTTTTTCATCCATTTTGAGTTTATCTGTGTATGGTGTAACAGAATGGTCAAGTTTAGAAGGGCCATCTGTACCCCAATGTTCATAGCGGCAATGTCCACATTTGCCAAACTATGGAAAGAGCCATGATGCCCTTCAACAGATGAATGAATAAAGAAGATATGGTCCATATATACAATGGAATATTACACAGCCATCAGAGAGGATGAATACCCAATTTTTGAGTCAACATGGATGGGACTGGAGGAGATTATGCTGAGTGAAATAAGTCAAGCAGAGAGAGTCAATTATCATATGGTTTCACTTACTTGTGGAGTATAAAGAATAACATGGAGAACATTAGGAGAAGGAAAGGAAAAGTGAATTGGGGGAAATCGGAAGGGGAGATGAACCATGAAAGACAGTGGACTCTGAGAAACAAACTGAGGGTTTTGGAAGGGAGGGGAATGGGGGGATGGGTGAGCCTGGTGGTGAGTATTAAGGAGGGCACGTATTGCATGGAGCCCTGGGTATGGTACAAAAACAATGATTCTTGGAACACTGGAAAAAAAACTGTAGAATAAAATATCATTTCAAATAAGACAATTTTATTTTATGTTCATTTGTGTGTCATAAAGCCCTTATTTGGAACAAAAAGCAAGCAGTCAATAATTTTAATAAAAAATTATAGTTGATCTTTAATCTCTCTTAATAAATATTGAACACATATTTTTAAAGTGTAGTTTTGAAATAACATAACATAGTAAAAAATTATAAAATAAAGTAAATAAAATATAATTTTGAAGGGACACCAAATAATCCAATTGCTGTGTATCCCAAACATGCTCTGAACCATCCAGATTTCACTATTTCTTCCAGAGATAGAGTCACCCCATCTTGTAAAAGGGGATGTGATGAACAATGTTGAGGGCAGGGATGACAAGGGGCAGTGGGGAAGAACAGAAGAATGGAGGGAGAATCAGGAGAGCCCCTGCATGGACCAACAGTAAGAATTTTTCATAGAACGG
The DNA here is from genome assembly GCA_003697995.1 of Taxidea taxus jeffersonii. Classification (NCBI taxonomy): domain Eukaryota; kingdom Metazoa; phylum Chordata; class Mammalia; order Carnivora; family Mustelidae; genus Taxidea; species Taxidea taxus. Next base: position 17,737 of record ML100500.1, on the reverse strand, counting down.
GTGTGTGAGGAGGACCAAGAGAAGGAAGGAAGGAAGGAAGGAAGGAAAGAAGGAAGGAAGGAAGGAAAGAGAAGAGAGGCTGGGGAGAGAGCCCAAATCAGGATCTCTGGTTTCTGGCCCCAACTTGAATTGGTTCTATGGCTCTCAGCAAGTTGCTTTCTTCTTCTGAGCCAATCCAGTCTGAAATATGTAAGTCATATATGTAATTTAAAATTCTCCAGTGGCCACATTTAAAATATAAAAGAGACAGGTGAAGTAAATTTGAAATATATGTCATTTGACCCAACACATCTGCAGTACAATTATTTAATAAGCAATGAATAATTATTAATGAGAAAACTTACATCCATTTTCTGACTAAGTATTTGAAATCTGGAGTGCAGTTTTCACTTTCTGTGGATGTCACCTCAGACTACAGCATGGCTCAACACAGGCCTGGGCTCCATTTCCTTCTCCACAAAAAATAAAAGTGGATGTGTTCCATGAATTCTAGACGTCTTCCTAGAGACACTGAAATCTTTTAGCCATATGGAAGCTGACCCACAAGCTTTCCCCAACTGCATAGACATGTTAGTTATATTAAGATTCTCTCTGCTTCTTCAATTCTAGTTCAGCAAAGCACAACAGAACATTCTGGAATCAGACACCATACTGTCCTGCAGAATCACTGATCCACATGTGCCCACTCCTGATTCTCAATCCCTGGCTATTCTCCACATTCTTCTACAATAAAATCCTGTAGATCTTTAACTCTTAATAAAGATACAAACAGTGCTCATCGAGAGCTTCCGGAGGATCCTTAGGACACTGATAAAGAAGGAAAACCATTTTCTATGGGAAAGGGATAGAAGAGCTATAAAGGGAGGCACCTCTGGCCAGAAGAACCGACTCCAGAAGCTGCATGGCCCAGTGGACTGAACAGAGGCTTAGGTTTGGGCAGACATGGGTTCAAACCATGATCCCAGGTGGATGAGACTGGGCCAGTACCAAGCCACTCAGCCACCTTTTCACCTGTAAAAGCAGTCTAGAGAGAGCTAGATAGTTGTGGAGAGGTTATAGGTGGCAGCAAACGTAAGGAACAGGTTGGCAATGGACAGGTCACCAGATACACTCCTTCAGCAAGTCAAAGGGTTATCCCATCTCAAAATACCCATAGGCCCTAACTAACCAATGAGCTGCTTTGCTCATTATATTTCAATTAGGCCCAGTTACCAAAAAAGCGAAAATTCTGTAATTTGCCATCCCTCCACGTCTTCACGCTTGAGAAACAGCCCCCACCCCCTGCGCGGCTGCAGACAGCCCCTCCTCTCCTGTCGTGCTCTGCTCCTTTGCAGTGTATTCAATAAATCTCTATCTCCTTTTTTTCTGTCTCAGGTGAATCCTTCCACCCACCAACCCCTACGCCATCATTGACCTACATTTGAGGGGCCCCCATTCAGTCAGAAGAGACACCACATTTAGATTCCAGTTTCTTCTGAAGTTCCAGACCCCTGCCCTGCCCCCTTCTCCATAGTTCAGAATGACAGATACACCTCATGTTGCCTGACTGTCTTTGCAACTTCCATGTCTGTGTAGAGTCCCCCTACATATGTCTACTAAATCTGATATTCTCCTATTAGTCTGTCTTGTGTTCATTTGATTCTTAGTCCAACTAGGACCTTTGAGGGGACAAGAATTCTTGTTTCCTGACAAAGACATGGATACTTCCTGTATGCATGGGACAGACCCAGGAAAACTGAGTAACTCCCCTAAATGGTCCAAGCCACCACCTTAAATATCATCTTCAGCTAAAGATAAAAGACTATCTTTCAGGGTGCAAGGGAGCCACTTTTGGGAGGCTATCAGAGAAAGCACAGTAAAAGGGGAAAGTTTGTTATGCAAATTTAGGTCAATGCCATCCTCACTGATAAGAGTTTCTAGAGATTCAGTCATCCTTCTCCTACTGGTACAGAGAGGAAGATACCCTGAGGAAAGAGATTTCTCTCACAAATGTAAACATGTCTTACTAAAGAGGTAACTTCTACTCAGTATTCAGAGTTTTTCCTGTGTCTGCTGCCTCTTGAAAGTAATCAGCCTAAAAATAATCCCATGTCAAAGAGACACAGTGACAATAGGGCTAAAATGTTCTTGGAGGAAATGAGCAATGACCAATATCTTGTTGGTTAGAAGAGTCTATATTTCTTTTCCTCGTTGAGTCTATATTTTTTTTTCCTCGTCTTGCTCTGTAGGAAGATAAAGTGGGAGAGGGAGATGAAAAAGGGCACAGGAATGAAGGCTCATAGGTATCACAGATGTGCATCGAAGGAATTGGTAGGAGAAGGACATCTATTACTGAAGTGAGCCTTGGACTCAGTCAGTTGCAGAAAAAATCAAGGGGAAACCAAACTAAAGGTAATTTTGTCCATGGGTTTTGAGCTACATTTTTAAAAAAGTGTTTTAAAAATACAGGGTTTCATTTAAAATGAAAAAGGATGCAAGATTTAGTGGGGATTAAAGTGATTTATTGTATGGCAACAGCCCTGGAAAATGTTTATTTATAGGCAATTATACACATCCACGCAGGGACAATAATAACCTGCAAGAGAACATGTCCCACATGGGTCCATTAGTTCCTGTGTGTTCCTCAGAGCCCTGCTCTTCTCCTAGGTTAGGCCTGTGTGCATGACGAGTGGCCAGGTGGACACTGAGGTTTCCAGGCCTTCTCCAACACACCCTTCCCTCCCTCACAGCACCCCTGAGCCTTTGGCTGGACACCATCAGCCCCATGGACCTAGGAAAGAGCCACCTTCCAAAAATGGGGCAATACCTTACCCCTTTCAACCCAAGGGCTGGGAAACAAACTTGGAACTCTGTGGGACGTAGAGCTATGAGACACTGGATAATAATGGTAATAATAACTCACTAGCATTTATTGATGACTTATGTGGCAAGCACAACACTATTTGGGATTATAACACCTGCATTGCCACACTCTAGGACACTTCGTCTCCAGTCTGGGCCACTTTATCAGCTTTGTCTCACTGTGTCTGCTCTTCTCCTCTGCCTTTCCCCTGATACCTATCTCCACACAGCCAGAACCAGCCTTGTAAAGCATAAGTAACATTGCATGATAATGTTACCCAAAGTTCTCAGTGGATTCAGACCGTACATGGTGGGGAGGGGGATCCTATCCCTCACCCATTCCATGAATTCCTGCCTCTCTGGACATCTTTTTGTTCTTGAACCAGACACACTTGTCTCCAAGTTCGGGCAGTTGTTACTGCTTCCTTTGCGTGGGCAGCGATAGTCCTGGACATTTCCATGGGAGCCCCTCCTTGTCATTCAGTGTTTAGTTCAAATGTTGCCCTTTCAGGAGGCCTTCCCTAATCATCCATTCTTTTATTATTAAAAAATAATAATGAGGTTGATCAGGATGACCAAATAAAATGAAAAATAGAGAGAGAAGACACATCCCCAGGGACACTGAATTCCTGCTCTGAGTTATTGAAAGTCTCTTTCCTAAAAGGTACCAATTCTTACTATCTGAGGATCTCAGAGGCTCACAGGCAAGATCACAAATCCAAACTGTTCTCCAGCCTCAAACCAGACACTGAAATGTCATAAATAGGAATGTTCATGCATCTCAGGGCCTCCATGAGATGGAATTCCTCTTTATAAACATTTTGCTCAGGATGAACAGACACACGTCTCAGATAGCTTCTTAGAGGCTCTTGGCTTGGTGGGAATGGTTCACTTTTTCTAAATAGTCTCTACCAACATCCCAAGCACAAATGTAAAAAGTAATAAAAATCCTCCTAATATGGGTTGGGAACTCACACCATTTATTCAGGCTCCTCCAGATAGGCCACTAGCTGCTCTCTTGGAAAAGATCAGTAGAACTTCATTGGAGATTCTCCCAGCCCAGCATCTGCCAATGTGTGTTTTACTAAACACTGGAACTATGAGATGTTAGTAGGTGGGAAAGGGGGGTTAGGAAATATTTTAAAATGCAGAGATTGCTATCTCTCACAAAGTTAAGTTTCTTATGGAAGGTCTTGTAAGGTCTCTAAGGTGTATTGGGAGCCTACATGGGGAAAAATAGGATATCACCTCTGGTCTTATCCATGGGACCCTTTGTCATGGACCATCTTGCTATATTAGTGTTCTGTGGTGTACTAATTTGGGAAGGGCTGGTCTAATCTTACTTTTCACAACTAAGTCACTTTGATCTGCAAACATTTATATCTATCTGGTATAAAACAATTTCTAGAGAATACCTTAATTGAAATTTCATAGGAAGAAGAAATGAATAGCAGAAGACAAAATCGCTTGGTGGAATGCACGTGGATTAGAATCCTGGCAATCACCAATAGATGTGTGGTTCAGAGACATCCATGTTATACCTTTGAGAAGGCTCCGGTCAACACTGAGCAAGAGGATGAGCAACCAGTATCTCCTTCTTGGGAGGGTCAGTGGCACATGAGACCAACCTTCAAACCCCAGTCCTGCAACATGCAAAATGCCTTTTCCAGGCATTTTGTTCTCCTGGCCAAAAGTTTATAATGACTTGATTGTTTTCTAGAAAAATCCCATGTCTTTCTTCATGTCAAATAGACCACACCGATGGATGTTGATTCGTTCAATGATACTTGTTAAGAACCTGGTAAGTGCATGTAAATAGCACCAGGCCCCAGAAGCGAAGGCCACAGTCTGGGCTTCTGACACTTTCAGCCTACACAGAATCTCTCACTGATTCTGGTCCTCATCCTGTGTGTTTCCTTCTACCTGCCTTTAAGGAAAAGAAAGTACCTGTTGTGAACAGCATTCCTTCAGAACCTTACTTGAACAATGTGTTCATCCCTTCATCCATCAAGCCAGTGCATAGTACCTGCTTCTCTAACCAGTACTGAGAATAGGATTAACAAGACCCAGGCCCGGCCTTCAAGGAATTCATCGCCGAGCAAATGGGCATGGCTAACCCCCAGGTGGATAACAGAACATGCTTCTGAATGTTGAAAAAAACAAAAACAAAAACAAACATTCCAATAAATATCCATTTATTTTTTTACTTTTTATTTAAATTCAATTTACTTAGCATATACCATATTATTAGTTTCAGAGGTAGAATTTAGCAATTCATCAATTGCCTATGACACCCAGGGTTCATCACATTAAGTGCCCCCCTTAATACCCAATTAACCCATCCCCCGCCTACCTCCCCTCCAGCAACCCTCAGTTTGTTCCCTATAGTTAAGAGACTCTTATGGTCTGCCTCCCTCTCTGTTTTTATCTGATTTTATTTTCCCTTCTCTTCCCCTATGTTCATCTGTTTTGTTTCTTAAATTCAACATATAAATGAAATCATATTTGTCTTTCTTTGACTGACTTATTTCCCTTAGCATAATATCCTCTAGTTCTATCCACGTTGTTACAAATGGGAAGATGTCATCCTTTCTGATGGCTGGGTAATATTATATTATATATATATACCACATCTTCTTTATCCATTCATCTGTCGATGGATATCTCAACTCTTTCCATGGTTTGGCTGTTGTAGACATAGCTGCTATGAATATTGGCATACACATGCCCCTTCGAATCACTGTTTGTATCCTTTGGATAAGTATTGTTAACTTGTTGAGGAACCTCCCTACTGTTTTCCAGAGTGGCTGCACCAGTGTGCATTCCCTTTCTCTGTATCCTCATGAACATCTGTCATTGCCTGACTTGTTAATTTTAGCCATCCTGACAGGTGTGAGGGGGTATCTCCTGGTGGTTTTGATTCGTATTTCCCTGATGCTGAGTGATGTTGAACATCCTTTCATTTGTCTGTTAGCCACTCATTTCAGACGGAAAGTTAGAAATCCTGTTTGCCATTCCCCATCTGGGTACCTGTGAGGAAGCCCAACAGCCCTGAGTTACCTGAGTTGCTACCTGTTCAGGAAGGATCCACCTGGTCTCTCTTCTCAGTTTTTAATTAAACCATGGACACTTACATAGCATTTAATAGTATGTAAGTGCTTTGAACATATGTTTTTAATCTTCACAATCATTTGTAAGTATATTGTTAGAGTTATTAGATATCAGTACTTATTAATAATAGATATAAATATTTATTTGTATTATCATCATCACTGGTTGTTTTGTAATAGGATTAGCATCAGTATTATAAGTGAGAAGTATCATCATTAGCAAGGGTGATCATATATCTGATAGCCCTGGAACAGCAGCAAAGCTTTTATCCTCGTACCATTATTGAGAGTACTCCAGGGACCAGGCGCCTGGCTGGATCAGTTGGTTAGCCATCTGCCTTTGGCTCAGGTCGTGATCCCGGAGTCCTGGGCCTGAGCCCCACGGCAAGTCTGCTTCTCCCTCTGAGCTCTTCCCTCCCTCCTCTCATGCTCTCTCTCTCTCTCATTCTCTTTCTCACAAACAAACAGACAAATAAAATCTTAAAAAAAAAAAAAGTACTCCACGAGCACCTGGGTGGCTTAGTCAGTGAAGCATCCAACTCTTGACTTCAGCTCAGGTCATGATCTCCGGGTCATGAGATCAAGCCCCACATGGGCTCCAAACTCAGTGCCAAGTCAGCTGGAGATTCTCGCTGTCCCTCTCCCTCTGCCTCTCCCCCAGCTTACTCTAAATAAATACATAAATAAAATCTTTTTTTTAAGTACTTGAAAATTTTTATCTGAATGGAGTTCACACAGTGTTACATTAGTTTCAGGTGGACAGCATAGTGATTAGACAAGTTTATGCATTATGCTATGCACACAAGTATAGCTACCATCTCCCACCACACAAACATTATTACAATATCATTGGCTGTATTCCTTATGCTGTTCCTTTTATTCCCTTGCCTTATTCATTCCATAGCTAGAAGCCTGCATCTCCCACTGCCCTTCACCTATTTGGCCCAGCCCCCTACCCCCCACCCCCACCTCTGGCAACCATCAGTTTGTTCTCTGTATTTATAGGTTTGATTCTACTTTTGGTTTATTTATTCACTTGTGTTTTTTTTTTAACGATTCCACTTATATGCACCTGATGTTTATTCCAGCCTTATTGATAATAACCAAGATTGGAAAAGTACTCACTTTTCAGTTAAAAAGCATCTAGGTTTGGATGGTAGACTTTAGGATCCCTCAGTCCTTATCCCTGATCCAAATAAGATGGAGAGAAGCCATGCGGGACTTCCAAGATCACCCATCTGACAAGTGGACAAGCTCTGAGTGAATGCAGAGCTGTCTTATTCTAAATGCCACTGCCTTGGGACCATCACAAGCAGGACCAACCCTTTGTGAGAATGAAGAAGTCAACGAATAGGAAGGTGCTCTGGAAACTGAGATAACATGCATTGCTTGGACAATGTGCTCTTATTAATAATCCATCCTCTGTCCTGTTCTTCCCAAGCCCTGGGATTGGGGGACTAAGTCATAGAAGATACAGTCCAGAATAGGCTGAGAAGCCACAACAAGGTGTGACCAGGAAGGAAGAAATTTCCTCACACGTAAGCAAAGACAAATCCCTTCAACAAAGAAAAACCATGAAACTCTGATCCTGAATGACCGCATCTGTCGCTAAAAGGAAACAGAGCAGAGGCTCCATGCTTCCTGGTGAGGAACACAGTCCCTCCATTCATGAGGTGCAGTGGGACGTGGCACCTATGTGAGGAGGAGGAGGAAACATGGCACTTATCCCAGAGAGAGATGAACCCATCCCATGAACAAGCACTACCTCCACAGGTAGAAAGTGTCTACTCAGGAGCGTTGATAATCCAGACTTAATGGAGTCCTGTCACAGCAAGGGCAGGGAGGAAAGATGGCTGGAGACCAGTTTGTTTGTTTTTTTTTACCTTCACACACACTTGGTAGCTTTAATTTTTTTTTCCCAATGTTATCAAGACATTGACACACATTGCTGTGTAAGTTTAAGGTGTGCAATATGATGGTGCTTGAAACACCTATGTTGTGAAATTATGCCCACAGTGTGTTTGGTTAACATCCATTGCCTCATACAGATACAACAAAAAGAAAAAAATTACTCTTGCAATGAACTCTTAGAATCTACTCTTAAAAACTTCCCTGTATACCTCCCAGTGGTATGGACCGTAGTCCTCACATCCCTAGTAGCAGCTTTTCAGCTGATGTCAACACAAGAATGAGAAAACATATTATAATTGAGCACTTTCTTTAAGGCAGGTGTTGCTCTCATTTGATAAATGTGTGTGGAGTTCCTAGTATGTTTCTAGATATAGATTAAGGCATGTCAATGTGCAAAACAGATAAAGACCTCTGCCCTAAGAGGAGCTTCAGTTATGGAGAGGGGAAATATACAGTAAACAATAAACACAACAGACCAATACATCTTCCAACTTGTTAGCAAGAGGCAGGTGACACTTACCTAAAAAGAACAAATAAAATAGGTGAGGAGGTGAAGAGAGAGTACTAGGGAGGGAAATGTGGTATCAAACTTGGTGGTCACCTTACATTTCATTGAGAAGGAGACATCTGAGCAAAGACTTAAAAATCTGGGGAAATGAGGCACAATGAGGCATGGAATACAGTGTTCTAGGCAGAGGGAACAGCTAGTGCAAAGGTCCTGTGGTGGCCACATGTCTGGGATCTTCAAGCAACAGTGAGGAGGCCAGGGAGGCTGATCAGGGAAAGCGGGGACATGAGGGACATGGAGTGGAAGAGGGTCAGAGAGGAAATGAAGGCTTTTTTCATGCAGGGCCTTGTCAGACATTGCAAGGTCTTTGGCTTTTATTCTGAAAGAAAATGGAGCACCAATACAGAATTTTGAGAAGTGACATGATCTAACTGAAAATTCTGAAGGACAACATTGTCTTCTCTGCTCCAGGGTATTCACAGGCAGGAACGGGGAGACTTGCACAGAAGTTACAGCAATCCCTGCAGTCAGAGACTGAGGGCTTGGCCATGGCGATAGCAGCGGATTTGGAAAGAATGGTGGAACTCTGGTTGTATATTGAAGGCAGTTTTTTTCATGCGTAAAATGTGACATGTGAAAGAAAAGAGTCAAAGTTGACTTCAAGGGTTTGGTCTGAACAACTAGAAAAATAGAGTGGACAACAATTGATGTAGGAAGGACGTGTGTGGAACAGCTTGGGGGAAATTAGAGCATCATTTGTAGACATGTTTTGAGATTAATGAGATCATTTGTAGACATGTTTTGAGGTTAACCTTCAATGTTCAAGTAGAGGTCTCAAGTAGTCTGTTGTTTCTCTGAGCCTGGAGTTTGAGGGAAGTTTCTGGGGTGGAAACATAAATTTTCTTTGCTTATTGTTTTCATTCATCTTTCCTCATAACACTCTAAGGTATGTAATATTCCCTCTGCTTTGTTCCAAAGTGGTTGTGACTTATCCAAAATCACATAATTAAGGAAGGATTATGGGCTTTTGATATCACATCTGCCTTCCCAAAGCCCATGCTTTTTGAAAGCTTCTTCAAGAGAAATCGGTTCCCTCTTTCTGCCCCCTTTGTTTCTTTTGGTTTTATCCCTGTGATTTAGTTTATATTAAGTTCTATTTTAGAATCGCAGAGTATCCCTCTATCGCTCTAAGCTACATAGATCCTGCCTCCCTCCGAACAACCTGATCAGGACTGATGACCATCAGGGGAACCTTAAAGGTGTTAAACCCAAAATGAGGACTTGGAAAAGATAAGCTGGAGGCAATAAGAGATGAGAACTCAAAGAACAAGTGGGGGAGTTGAGAAAACATGTACTGACAGGCTTTAAGAACATGAGGGAAACCAGATGTATCAACAGAATAACTCTCACCCTGTGACACCCACTGCTCCCGTCTTATTGCAGGTGAATTTCACAGCATCTGTATATCAGGGAGTGCATGATCTCAGTGAATGCACTTGTACATTGAATGCATGTATCCCAATGGCATGTCATGAGAGTCCCTGTATGTGTGTCCCTCTGTTAGACTCAGAGCTCCTTTAAGACTAGTGCCTTCTCTGTTGTATTCACCTTTGTGACTCCAGCGTCCTGTCTGACACTTGGCTTGGAGCCCATGTAAATGGACACATGGATGACTGAGATGCTAGATGGGCAGGAATTTGGTGCTAGAGTTTCCTAAGGGAACATTCTGGAAAGAAGAAAAATAATCTGAGTTAAAATGAAGCATTTTGTTATTCGTCCTCAACATGATGGGTAGCAGATTTCCATGGACATGTATTTGCATATCTTTTTCTTAAATAGTCAGACCAATTTACATACATTTGTATATTCCATTCAAAGAAACTTGCTGTCAGTATGTAAATTACTCAGCACATCCAGTTCTCCTTTTCTTCCTTCCATTTTTCTCATTTTCGCTGTTTCCTTTTCATACTTAAAAATGTAGATTTAATGCAAATTACCTCCATATTCTGATAGCACCTTTCAACGGCATATATGACTTCAAATGAAATTATATAATTAATATTTGCATTATGTATATGTGTGTATGTATGTGCTCTGAACTTCTATTAAAGGAGTCACATCTTTATAATTTAGTATAAAATATGTTTTATTTCATTTCCACTTCCAGCTCAAACACAGAATTTTATATATTAAATGAGATCCCCCAGTGAGGCTTCCCGGCCAAGCTCTGCCACTAACCTGACAGAAGTCGTCAGACCTGTGACTCTTTATTTCTTCTTTAACAAAATGAAGAGGTTGGAGCTCTAAGATTATTTCCAGGTGAAAGATTTAGCTACAAATGCTTTCACTGCAGCTAGTGCAAATCTTTGGGAAACACACAAGCTCAGGGACAGAACAGAAAGCCTGTTCACAGCAAAAGAGGTTTCACTTATTTGTGGAACATAAGGAATAGCATGGAGGACATTAGGAGAAGGAAGGAAAAATGAAAGGGAGGGGATAAGAGGGGGAGATGAACCATGAAAGGCTGTGGACTCTGAGAAACAAACTGAGGGTTTTAGGAGGCACGGAGGTGGAGGGATGGGTGAGCCTGGTGGTGCGTGTTAAGGAGGGCATGGATTGCATGTGACACATGGGTGTCATATGTAGACAATGAATCTTGGAACACTACAGTATGGTAATTAACATAACACAATAAAATAAATAAATTAAAATTGTTATTAAAAAGAAAGTAACATGGGCTGATTGGGGAGAACTGACTGATATGTAGGAAAAGAAATCCCTTTCAGAGCAGAATAGAGGAAGCAATGAAAGAAACATAAAGGCAAGGATTGCAAGAATTGGGCAAATCAATGGTCCCTGGGAACAATATATTCCCAAAGAGCAGAGGGAGCTCTGCTTGATTTTTTTCTTATATTTCATTTTTATCCCCAGCGCTCCATTCCTGAGCTCATTAATCTCAAGCTGCAATCCTTTTCTTAGGAAACTTACACTGAGCAAATGAGAAACTCTTTCATTTCTCCAGGAAGGCCACCTGCAAAAGGAATCCTCTTGGTGTAGAATCTGCCTTATTCTTGGGGATCAGAATGTTTATAAATTGTCCTGAACCTCAGAAGCCAATGGAGTAGAGTTGTGACCTCTTCTTAGCAAGGTATCCTTCAAACAACACATAGCCGTGCCCACCAAGATCCCTATACTAATGCTTTAGGCATCCCCCTGTTCACCCACTCCCCCAACACATACTGAGCTCTGCTGCATGCCAGTCACAGTCATGGGAACATGGGGGACACAAAACATATCTAAGAGAGTGGCGCTCAGCCCTAGGAAGTTGTTCACTCCCATCTTGTTACAAACAAACCTAATGATTCCTTTACTACTTGAAATAAATTTTATTGATGTGATATGATATGTTTGATATGATATAATATGATATGATATGATATGATATGATATGATATGATATGATACAATCGATGATATTATATATATAATACTCATACATATAATTTCAAAAATCAATATAAGGTCAACCTAATTATCTTAAGTGTATTAAAAAGGGCAAGTATACTAAGAGAAGTTGTTAGCTGCTTACTCCTACTTTGTAATGAAAAAGTAAGGATTTAAAAGAAGCAAGACAACTTTTAACTGATTGTTACTTTTTCTCTGTGTTTCTCTGTGTTTGATGTTTTCGCATAAGGCCTCTGTGAATATCAATGTTTTGGTGGATGAAGTCCATGCTCTAACTCTGGAACCTGTGAATATTTTATGCAATATGGCAAGAGGGATTAAGGTTACAGATGTAATTAAGACATCTTGTTAGCTGGATTTGAGATGGGCGATTATCCTACATTATACGAGTGGACCCAATGGCATCACAGGGATCCTTATAAGTGAGAGAGGAGAGTGAGTGTGTTTCAGAGGGATGCAGCGAGAGAAAGACTCAGCCAGCCATTGCTGACTTTGAGGATGGAAGAAGATCATGAGCCAAGGAATTTAAGCAACATCTAGAAGCTGGGAAAGGCAAGGCAGTGGATCCTCTCCTAGTGCCTCCAGAAGGAAAGCGACCCTGCCCACACCTTGACTTGAGTCCCATGTGTCTCCTTTTCTGACTTCCGACTTCCAGAACTATATGAGAATAAATCTGTGTGGCCTTCACCACCATGTCTGTGGCCATGACCTACTGCAGCAATAGGAAACTAACATATATGAATTTTCATTAACACACATGCACAGAATCACAGTGCCCATAACAGCTACAAATGCAGGCTACTTGTTTGGGGGACTCAGCTACCACTGTGACCATGGCTTTGTGAGGAGCAACTGTTCCAGTAGTTACAGCTGGTACAGAGACGACAGTCAGAATGGGGCCAGCATTAAATCCAGGGAGGCCGGGGCGCCTGGGTGGCTCAGTGGGTTAAAGCCTCTGCCTTCGTCTCAGGTCATGATCCCGGGGTCCTGGGATCGAGCCCCGCATCGGGCTCTTTGCTCAGCAGGGAGCCTGCTTCCTCGTCTCTCTCTGCCTACTTGTGATCTGTCTGTCCAATAAATAAAATCTCTAAAAAAAAAAAAAAAATCCAGGGAGGCCGAGCAGTGAACATTGGCTAAATATCGGTCCTGCCAAAGGGACGTGTTTTTCAAAATGGTGAGCAATTTGGGAAACATTTAAAAAAATAAAATAAATGTGCAGGAAAACCACTTTGTGTGCATACACAAAGTGGGAATGCTACAGAATGGCACGCTAAGATTGGGTTATTTTCCAAGGGGGTGATAATCTGAGTCCTGAGCAAACAGATGGGCCCAATCAAATGGGGTAAAAGGAGAGTGTATGGAGGGAATATTTTCAAAAGTATTAGCAGATTAAGAAAACAGACAGGGATGGTGAAGCCCTTACCCTGTGAGCTAGCAACCACCCTCTGAGTGGCCAGAGGAGGAAGTAGTTCCCAGTGCCCAGAGACAGTAACGGAAGTTGAAAGCAGTTGGAAAGAAAAATGCTGTGATCTTTGCTTAGAAAAACCAGCCAACCCAAGGCCTGGCAGGGGGGACCCAGAGAAATATATTGCCCTCAGTCTTCTCCTTCTCTGGAGAGCCTGCTGACACTCCCACTAGTCAAACTCAAGCAGACATCAGAAGGCAGAGAGCTCAATTGATGAGCTTGGTAGGAGTTAGCTTCCAGTGCACCGTGTGTATAGAAATTGGATCTCTAGAAGCAAACAGGACATATTCAAAGAAGAACTGAAGGTGGCCTCTGGGAATTAAGGAGAGCCTCTGGCCAACCACTAACAAGGAGCTGAGGTCCTCAGTTCAACAGCCCATACGAAGACCATTGCCGCCCACAACCCCCTGAGCTTGGCAGCAGACCGCCCCCCACCCCAGTGGAACCTCAGATGAGAATGTAGTCCTGGCTAACACCTCGTGAGACCCTAAAGTAGAGAACACAGCTAAGCCATGCCCAGACTCTACCCTATAGAAACCATGAGCTAATAAAGGCATGTTATGACACTAAGTTGAAAGTGATTTGATCCATAACAATAGAAAATGAATATTCACTCCCATGTCATCTGAAACCAGCCCACGAATCTGGACTACACCCCATCTCTCAACCCTGAGCTTGTCCTGATTTGCTGTCTCTAGGAAAGCTACTGCAAGAGACTCCAACAACGGGAAAGGGAGAGGAAGAGAAATAACATTTATTGTGTCAGGAATGAGAGATACAGTGGTCAATAAGGCCCAGTCCCTGTTGTTATTCTCTACTCTGTTGCAGACCTTGTGTTAGGCACTTGGGGACACTGCCATAAACATGGCCAATGTGTGCCCTGCCCTATAAACTTACATCCCAGGGAGCAGCCAGGTAAGGAGGGAGTCGTGATACAGATTGATCATTGCCTCACTGGGCCCAGAGCAGGGCATTGTATGAGCAAAAGTTTCCTGAAAAAAAAAAAGTGTTGCTGTCTCATTTTACAGATGACGAAAGTGAGGTTTGGAGACACTGTAAATCTCCCAAAATCTACACAATCAGCAAGGGCCAGAAATGAATTTGAAACCAGTAGGTGCTTCATCAAAGATCATGTTCTTTTACAGCCTTACACTAACCCCAATAAAAGACTCTTTTCAAGCACTTTGTGTTGAGGAGCAAAGTCAGGGAAGGGCCGAATGATATCACCCAGGGTTGAGCGAGGTTCATTACTGGAGTCTCCCAAGCACTAGCTCTTGTCCGTCTTGGAGAGGGTAGAGTGCTTGCTTCTGTTGTTACCTGACCTTCATTCAGAGGGTTTAGGTAAGAGAGGGGTGGGATCTGATCACGTTGTCATGTGTCCCTGGCTGTTGCATGAAGAGAGGTCGGTGAAGCAGCATGAACGTGAGTGGGGGGACCACTGAAGATGCCACTCATGATTGCCAGTCTCCCCCATTGCACACACACCCCCACCCCAGAGAACACCTTTGCCTGGGAGTCTGGACAGTGGTTATTATCACCTTTAAAGAAGAAAAGAACACTTAAGGAAACAGAGGTTTTGGAGGTTAAGAATATATTCAAGAAGGGGCACCTAGGTAGATCAGTCAGTTAATTGTCTGCCTTCGGCTCAGGTCATGATTCCAGGGTCCTGGGATCGAGCCTGGCATCAAGATCCCTGCTCAGTGGGAAGTCTGCTTCTCACTCTCCTTCTGCCCATCCCCCCTGCTTGTGCTCTCTCATGCTCTCAGTTAAATAAATAAATAAAATCTTTTTTAAAAAGAATATATTCAAGGATATAGCTGGGACAGACAAACCCAGGACTCCAAAGAGGGGTCTGTCTCCAAACTCAGGATTTATCTTTTCCTCTGGTTGGCACTTTAAAGACTCACTTAAGCATATTCATTAAGAATTCATAAAAGATTCAACAACTCCATTTTCCTGAAAACAAGTGGAAGTCCATACCCCTATACTGGATCACAAGAGAAGCAAGAGGGACAGTACAGCAGTGTTTCCATCCTAGGCAAGGACTGACCTTGTCATTAGAGGTCCCTCCATTACCCACAGAAACACCAGGCAGGAAGGCATCTGAGAAGAAAATGAGCACACCTGTTAAGTGGGACTTTGAGAGCCTAGGAGGATATCACATAGAATTAGCATTGTAAGATGTAAAATTATTACCTTAATTAAGCTGCTGTTTGTTTTGCTTTCATTTCCAGAATACCTAGGGCTTCTCCTGGATACACAGCTGGAAAACATAATGTTAGAGTCCCATCCTGGTGCTGAACTTAGTCATCTCTCAGCTACGCAATCAAGAGAAACTTTTATTGAGTGCCTGGTGAGAACGTAGCTCTGTGTTGGGTGCTCAAAGGACATGGAAAGGCTCTGGGACAGTGGAAGCAGCACAGGACATTCAAACCTGACTTTGGAGCCAGCAAAATCTGAATGATCTTGGGAAAGCCATCTAACTTCCTCTTCAACCTCTACCACAAGTCATTTAACTTCTTAGGCATTTTATTTCTGGGGTGAATCATTTTGCTGAATGATCATAGGAAAGTCATTAACCTCTTCCAGGCTTATCCTTCATCTGCCAAATTGGGAGAATGATCTCTATTCTGTAGTGTTGGTTATTCTGGGACTGAATTGCATAATGGACATAGAGGAGTGACACACAGCAGTCATTGAAAGCATGTTAATTTTCTTCACCCCTTCCCTATCTCCAAGTCCTTGCTAAAAGAAAGCAGAACATGGTCAAGGAAATAACATTATCAAAGAGAAAACAAAGCTTAATGAGACCCCATATTTAAAGTATTAGACGTATTGGTTGACTTGGATCGGAATTAAATTGGCAACTCAGCAAGTGAGCCGATGAGCTTCCCTGCACCTTGAGAACATGATGACATTGTCTTTAGGTCCCCAGCTCCAGTGCCAAGGTCTCTCTAACTCTGGGCCTGTCTCAGAGATGTTCTCCTAAGTCCTGGGTGAGTTCAAACCTTAGGCTCCAGCTTCCTCCAGTGCTATGTCTGCCCCTATTCAATTTCTACCCACCGTTGCTGAGCTATGACAGAGCGTACACACCCCTGCCTTCTCCCAGACCCTCTCCCTCCCACCTCTGCTCTTTATCCCACCCTCCCCCAACCAGAAAATTCTAAGTCTCCTGCCTCTAGCCTCTCCCCTACACCCTTTCCCCACCAATCCTTTTCAAGTCCTTCACAGACCATCTACATTTCTTAACACTATTTTTTATTACTATTACTGCTAATAGTGGTTTCTGCTACTGCTTCCACTGCATGCTGCAGGCTTGAGAGAAGAGGTCACAGGATGCAAAGATCACCACCTCGGTTCAAACCCTGCTTCTGCCACATGGTGATCCAGGATGATGATTTAAGCAATCCGAGTATCTCCATTCAAAAATGGGCATGATGGAACCTACCTCTTATGGTTGCTGTGAAGATGAAATGACACAATCTATGTCAAATCCTTCAAATAGTTTCTGGAGTATTCTGGAACATTAATTATAAATATCATTCAGAGCGAGAGAGATGGGCATTTTGTGATCTCAGGCAGGTCACAAAGCATCTCCAAGCTCCACTTTTTATCATTTATAAAAATAGGAATATTTGATGATTCCCTTGCAGGCTGCAGAAGAATTGGTGTGAAGATACACATTAAGTCGGGCACTTAGAAGATCCTTGTTATAGTGTCATTTTCCCCCTAGATGTAAAGTTTTGTGATTTGTTAATTCTCCATCTATGAAAGCTTTTGCCTACGTTGAGCCACTTAAATGCCCTCTGACCTCACTTCAACAATTATTTCCCTAGTGGGGTTTACAAAGCGTACTAGTAGCCTTTGATTCCGAAGTAACCTCTGATCATTGTTTGTGTTTTTTTCTGCACTTTTCTTTTGTAGCTTCTCAAGCTGAAAGCAGCGGTTTTATTTTGCTTCCTTCCAGCCAAAGTGTGCAGGACTCAAGGTGGATGGAATTACTTGTCGTCCGCATCTGACGGAATAAAGACTGCTAATGCCACGAGGTTTGACTGCTTGCAGCCATTTCTCTTTTACGGAATCTTCCTTGAAGCTCCCATCCATCAGGGCTGGCATTGAAGGGTGTGAGGTGAGCGCCATGGGCCAGCTGCCCCTCCTCTTAATGTGATGCTCTGCTTACACTCTGAGCTGCAGCGTCCTTGTTTGTAAAGTGGGGATAGTAGCAGCTACCTCTGCATGCATCGTGAGGATTAAATGTGACCATGCCCCTTAGTGTGCTCAGCAGACTGCTTGGCACAGTAATGTTTGGACTTATTTTGATGATGCCAATAACAAGATGATGATAGTGGATTTTGCAAGGACTCCATAGCCATCGAAGACAAAGCGTCACCTATTAGGCACCTTCACAAGCCCTTTCTACAATTCTGCTATTTTAAA
>ML100499.1:29920-40111 GCA_003697995.1 Taxidea taxus jeffersonii | reverse complement strand
GTTCCCTCGCAATGCCCACCAAAATGTTTCCAGTTCTGAGGGAGGTCTCTTCTCTCCCTGCTATTCTGAACCCCTAAAATATCTGCTCATCCATCCCTGGCAGGACACCCCTCACTCAGACGGCAGACAACCCCAAATCATTTTGTATTCTGGGACAGGTAGAAAAGAAGCTCATGTCTCCCTGTATGGGGCCAACAGCACAGAATCCTGCGGAAGAGTGTCTGGGTACCCGAGTCAGTTCTGCAAGGTCTTGAGGAAACCACATGGCCTCTCTGAGCCTTCCTTGTATAAATCTTAAGATGGGGACACTTGCCTGTGTCTTATTTGCTTCCCAGACCTGCTGCAAGGATGCTGGGAGAAACAGCTTGGAAGACATCTCTCCTTGGGGTGCTAATATTTGTATACTTTCTGGGGTACCCTGGTGGCTCAGGCGGTTAAGCGTCCGAGTCTTGACTTCGGCTCAAGTGATGATCTCAGGGTTGTGAGATCGAGCCCCGCATGGGGCTCCACGCTCAGCGTGGAGTCTGCTTGAGACTCACCCTCCCTCTGCTTGTGCTGTTTCTCTCTCTAAATAAACAAACAAAATCATAAAAAAAAAAAAATCTGTATTCTCTTCTCTCCTATCCAAGACAGCTTTCCCTGTCAGCATCTGCCAGATTCAAGGATTTCAGTATGCTTCCAATTAAAGCCCAACCTTCTATGCTTGCTGAGATGATAGCGCTTGAGGGAAAATAAGTACGTGTGTGAGTGTGAGTGTGTGTGTATCTTGGAAAGTTCCCTTTCCCTGGAAGTACCTGCCGGACCCCCCGGAGGACACGTATGTTCCAAAGCTCAGACAGCAGCATCCTTTGGCTTAACACCTTCCCCAGGGAGGAAGTACTCCCGCTCACATTCCACTCTACAGAGGAGCCATGGACGGGGGACGGAAGAAAGGAGGGGAGGATAAGGAAGGCACTGTCGGAAAGATTTGAACCACAAAAGAAAAAACACCAAACACCTCACACCCATTCAGAGCTACTGGTGGATTTTACTAGGTCATTTAAAGTGGGGGTGGGAGATGGGGGGAAGCAATGACATAGAAAGAACTAGAAACAGATACAGATGGTCGCCGTCCCCTGGTATTCACGCTCATGTGTCGTCCTTTCCCACACCGTACCGGGGTTAGTCTGTATGACCAGCAGAATACGGCAGAAGGGATGGGATGTCACTTTTGAGATTAGGTTGTAAAAGACATGACAGCTTCTCTCTGTCTCAGTCTCTCTCTGTCTCTGTCTCTCTCTCTCGGATCACTCATTCTGTCATAAGCACCCTACAGAGAGCCCCACATTGCAAGGAAATGAAGCTTCCGGCCAACAGCCAGTGAGGAACTAAGGGCTGCCAACAACCACATCAGTGAGCCTGGAAGTGGACTCTCCAGTCCCATCTGAACCAAGTTTTAAGATGATCACAGTCCCCACCAATAGCTCGACTGCGATCTCCAGAGAGACTCTGAGCCAGAACCACCCAATTAAGCTGCTCCTGGATTCCTGACCCTTGGAAACTGCACACAACCATAACTGTTTTTTGTTTTAAGCTCTGCATTTTGGAACCATTTGTTACACAGCAAGAGATAACCAATACGAGCGCCCAGGCCAAGCTCCATTTCCAGCAAACTCTCCTTGGACACGGTAAATGTTGGAGTTCCCGGAGCCGTCACACAC
Organism: Taxidea taxus jeffersonii; assembly: GCA_003697995.1. NCBI lineage: Eukaryota > Metazoa > Chordata > Mammalia > Carnivora > Mustelidae > Taxidea > Taxidea taxus. The sequence goes on along the minus strand of ML100499.1, from coordinate 38,411 downwards.
ACACAACTATGCTCACAGACTCGTGTGCCCTACAAATGCACATATGTGCGTGCGAGTCCTCAGCTGTGCACCCCTTGGCATTTCACCTGCTTTCCAAGCATCACCCTGTTCGAGCTGCAGAACAGTCAGAAGGTCGATGTCCTTTGTTACAGATGAGAAACATGCCCGGGGCAGGTGCAGAAATGCCTCTGAGGCTCCATGTCTAGCAACAAGCCCCAAACCAAGTCTGGACAAGTCTGCACATCAGGGGGCCGCCCACACATTTGGCTGCGGTGACTCCTGTTTTGTGACTTCCAGAAAGGGAAGGAAGGGGCTCAAGGGATGCTTGCTTAAAGTGAGGGATGGTTTTAGGTCTTTAGGAGCTAAAAATCCTGGCTTCAGAAAATACAACCCATCCACCTTCCCTCCCTCCCTCTCCACCCTCCCTGTACCTGTGTCTCAGGGTGCTGGAAACTCTCAGCCCTAGATCATTCTCTTAACTCAGGTCAAATGTAAAGTGACCTGCTCTGGTTACCCATTAAGGCCAGATCGACCACTGACATCCCAGTTCATAAGATGGGAGGCAAAAGCAGAAAACCTGGGGGCAACAGGTGCTGTTCAGGAACAGTGGGAGGTAGAGGTGGCTTCCTCTAATTGTGTCAGCACCATAGTAAAAATAGACTAGAGCTTCGGCCAGAAGAGTGTGCCCCAGGCTCCCCTGCTGTCCCGAGGGCAGGGGCATGGGAACTGGAGAGGGGAGCCTTCGGAGCAAGTTGACCTTCGTGGGCCCTGCCTAGAGACATTCCAGCAATCACCTCCCCACCCCACTCTTGATTGAGCATCCCCCAACCATCCAGAACATCAGGGTAAAGTCAGAATTCTGTCCTCCGCCTGTCCCCGCTCTCTCCTCCCAGCCACGGCTGCAACTCATGGTTCAAAGGCCCCAGGTGTCCTGCTCCCGGTGATGAGGCTGTGCCATCTGCTCCCCGATGCACGGAGCCAGTCTGGAACACATTTACTGTGGCCACTGGGCTACCAGACCAAACAAGCTGACAACCAGCCCCATACCGTATTTTTTCCTTCTCACAACATGCCTCATCTTCATTTTGGGTCCCACACATCTTCCCGGAGTTCAGCGCCGGCCCGGGAAACAGAAAGTTTGCAATCAGCTGAAAATCGTAGTCTGAAGACAGCTCAGGGGCTGATGTATTCCCAAGGGAGGGTGTAACTGTGGATAATGTGGCCCTCGCCCTGGGGGGGCTGCTTTTGTTCTGGGCTTCTGTGTTTACTTGGAGAGGTGGCTCAGGATGTGGGGCCCGCCCTCCCTCACATCACTGACCCAGCAGGATCCTGTATCTCCTGGGGCCTCCTGCCTGTCCCCAGATCCCTCTGATGCTGCACCTGCTCCCTGTGAGCCAGAGAGCTTGAGGGAGGCAGGCAGAGTTCTCCAGGTGCAAGCCAGGCTTGCCTCTGTGGGGAAGGTCAGGGAAGAGGACCAGAGAGACCCAAAAAGACCTTGCAGGGTGGAGAGGGGAGCAGGTGGGACCTGTATAATGGGAGGGAACCGCAGGGGAAAGTCCGGTGGGAGGGGTCCTGCGCAGACAAGGGGGGCACGCCTCCAGGGAGTCAGGGAGCAGGTCTGGCAGGCACTGGTAGGGGGTTCTGAAGGTCCAGGAGGAAGGTTATATGCTGGCAGGTTCCTTCACTGCTCTGTGCAAGCTACTTTCCTCATCTGTAAAACGGAAATAAAAACGATGTCTTTCTGGGGATTGTGGGGGAAGATTATCAATAATTCTGCCCCAAACTGCTCAGGTGTTAATGTTTTGGGGGCTGTAAGTTTTAAGCTCCCCCTGAACTCCTGGTAAGTTTGAGTGTCCATCTACAGCTGGACCTCCAGAGCTTGCCACAGCTGTAGGCCTGTCTGCTCCTGGTGCTCCGGCTGTCTGTCTCTCTGGCTGTCTGTCTGTCCGGCTGTCTGTTCAGATCTACTTGGAAAGAACTGGCAGCTCCATGCATTCTGCATTTTCGAGGGCACTGAGATGCCTGCAGGTGCCATCCATCTGAAAGATGACCCCTGGGCATGCAAGGGCCAAGGGACACCTCAGTCTTCATTTCCCCCTTGGGGGGACAGAGCACAGGCATCACCTCCGAAGGGTCTGAAGGGTCTATCTTCTTGAGTTATTTTAGTTCTGTTTGCTGATGTCTTGCCTAATTGAGCCCCTGCATCACTTCTGGAAACCAGCACTCCCCTCCCCCACCAAATACTCCAAACCATAATAGCGGCCACCTTGGTTTCCCTAAAACACACTCATTGGAATAAATGACTACACTTAAATTACTAGGGAAGACTCAGAAATAACTCCTGGAGCTCAGGGTAGACGCTGATCAGGCAGGAAGGCTCCCTGGTATTTTTGAAGCCTGTGCTCGCATCCCCACTGGGAAACCCTGGGGAGCTCACCCTGGGCCCGGCCCCCCGGGAATGGGGGGAGCAGGAGGAGGGGCTCTAGGCCCTATGGCTTTCCCTGGAGAACTGCCCACGGTTCCAAAACTCATACCACCCCTCCTCCAGCTTCTCACCAGGTGGGGCCCCCACAACCCTGGCTACCGAAGGGACCTGCTAAATATGTCCATGCATGAGTCATCTGAACCAGGGACAGGCTCTCCAGGTGCAACTGAGCTGGAGCTGGGGTGCGGGAGGCAGAAGGTGAGTGGCTCTGTTGGGAAGGTCTCCTTTGAAACCTTGCCATTCACTCCTTCCTTTGAATTATGCACTAGCTCTCCGCTCAGTCCATTAGAAAACAGCAGCCCCATGCTGTTCACCACCGGGGCACAGGAGTTAATTAGGGAGTGTATGTAGAAGGCCGTGAAGGACCCGAAGAGGGAGGCAGAGCATGCCGGGGAAGGGACAGAGAGCATTCCACAGAGGACTGGTTGGGGAAACAGGCTCTGAAGCCAGACTGCTCGGCTTTGCCGTCTGGCTCAGCACCTGCACCACTCTGTGCCAATGACTTGCCCCATCTGTAAAGTGGAAATAAAACCAGTATCTCCTTGCTAAGGCTGGTGGCAAGACGAGAGAGGAACTGCTGTTTTATAAAGGGCTCAGTGCGTCCTGAACGTGGTGAGCGTCCTGGAAATGCTTGTTAAATTGCTGAGTGACTTCTGGAGGAGTGAAGGTGGGCTGGGCTTGCCCGGGGGGCCAGTCAAAAGGCCCCCAAACCAGGGGCATGTACCGCCTGCCCTCTGAGTGAGGTGGTCCCAGGCAGCATCCCCTCTCTGGCAGCCAGAGCACTGGGAGTATGGGGACTCGGCCAGGTGGGCAGGGTACTAGGGTGCCGACCTAGACCACACTGGGTCCTGAAAGATGCACACGGGGCAGCAGAAATGGCCTGCCTTTCTAGACCTTTCTGGAAAGGGCACAGGGGCTGGGTTGAAGACACCAGCGGCACTGGTTATTGGCACTGAAAGCCCCAGCTGGCCTCTGGGACTTCTTGCGTACCCACCATTGATGTCATCTGTCCACACCTCTGCAGGCTGTGTGTCAGTGTCCTTGGGACACGGCAAGAAGAATGGGCTTGGGGAGGGTCCTTAGCTCCTCCAGAGCCCCTGCCTGGAGAGGGGGGAGCTGGTCACGAAGCCGAGAGAGGCTGGTGCGGGTCCCGGCCTGCCTACCATGCATGACACCCCCCAGGCAAGGCTACGCAGACTTGGTGCCTGGGGCCCAGTCTCTGGGGGCCCACAGAATGGCCCATTTCCAAAGGCTCCAACAAGGGAGGCAGGGCTGGGGGTTAGCATTTCTGAGCCAACTCCCGAATGCCCACGATGGCCGAAACAGAGACCGAGGTGACTGAGGAGGAGAAACTGAACCCACTCAGGTGGCTTTTCCTGGGGTATCCACCCTCCCTCCCGTCCCAGACACAGAGCCCGTGAAGGTGGGATTCCTCCATCTCAGCCAGTTTCCTAGTCAGCAACCCTGCCACTGCCCAGGCCTCTGGGCGCAGGGCCCCCTGCTTCCGCTTCTGCCGGCTCTCTTGCCTCCTGGTCCCTCTCTTTCCCCACCTGGCGTCTATGGGGTCTGAATACATCCTACGATCTGGAAAGAGGGCAATAGAACGAACAGAGAATGGCAATGCTCAGCTTTCCCAGAGAGGGCACAGACTGGGAGATGCCCACAGCCAGGGTGGGCAGGCCCGGCACCTGGGAGCTCGGCCAAAATGCACAAAATAGCCCTCCCATGGATACGGGCCCAGGCCCCAGGGACATGCTGGCCCTTCCCTGGGAGAGGGGTCCTGGGGCCTTGTTTTCTTTCCCACGAAGTGCAATGCATAGAGCCAATCCCGAGCATGGAGCGTGTGCCAGGAAAGAGGGGCAAGAAAGGGCACCCAGGGAAGGGACACTGGCCTTAGGTGACTCAAGGGCCAGCCTTTCTGGGCCCTCTCATAGCCAGCTCTGCCTAGGATCGTGGCCCAAGGCGGCTGCGTGGTCCACAGGAGGATCCGGCCATCATGATTGGTACAGGGGCTGGGGTCTTCTCTAGGCCTATCAGGGCTGGAATTTCACATCCATTGGACATGGATGTGGACATCTGGTTTCAAGAAATGAGCTGTTCTTCTTTCCAAGAGTGCCTGCTTGGGGGTGGGCGTGGGGGAGGGAGGAGAAGGAGCCTAAAAATAATTCCTATCTGACTCATGTTGCTTCGAATCTGACAGGGCTGCCTGCCAGGTGGGGGTCTGCCTGTCCCATTTTCTTATCTATCTTTAGCAGGGACTTAATGAGGGCAATTTCCTTGCTGGGATATAAAGACAAACCTCAGGCTATGGCAGCATGATCTGTCGCACTGTCCCCTGGGCTCCTGATGACAGGGTGACAATGATGGTCACTGCAGTGTTGAGCAGTCCGGGGGGTTGGGGGTGGGGGACTCAGGGATGGTGTCATCCCAGGATGGGGCGAACAAAGCAGAGGTCCCCTCGATGAAACCCAAGCCAGGGGACATCCCGGGGAGGAAGGGTCTTCTGCTCCTCCCTTCTCTGGCCCGCAGCTCTACCACCACCAGCCACATAAGATAAATCACTAGGTCTGAAATCCCATCCCTCGCAATATATTCCTTTACCTTGAGCACCTCCCTACCCTGCTTTAAAGAGCGATTCACAGGAGCGAAGTTCTACAAAGTCCCGCAAACACCGAATTAGGGAATACCGAACCACTGCTCCCAGGGGATATACAGGGTTAGGTTTCTGCGAGTCCCTGGCCACCACATTTCCCCCATTTGATCAATCCATAAACTTTATACTATGTGTTTCTGTTTAAAGACACCTTGCTTAATATACAGTGTTGATGCATCAATGGTGAACTCCCAGTCAACAGCACTCTATCGGTCCTGAAAATCCATCCTAGGTACCAGGACTATCTATAACTTGTGCGGGAATGACACTTATCTAACATGTGTATTTTTTTCCAGAAGGTACATCACAGCCTTCTTGTCCTTAGGAACAGTAGACAGCGTCTCAGCACTACACTTGGGAGCACAGCAAACTCACCAACACGAAGCTCACACATGTGAACATCATGGGGCTAAACTGATCGCGAAAAGGACGCTTGTTTGCGGATCGACGGCTAAAACACAAAGGTGGGGCGTCTCCTGACCTGACCTTGGCTGGGAACATGCATGTTCGGCAAGTCAAGTTTCTCGCTGCCCCGTGCATGTCCGTGAATGACCTTGAAAGGACTGTGAATACCGATTTCGGGGGTTACACACACGTTTTAGCAAGTAGGCAAATCTGCAAATATGGAATCCGCTGGTAATGTGGACTGACTCTCCTTCCAAAAGGGCTAACTTAACAACTTGTGTGAATGAGCCGACGGCTAAATCTAGGGCTCTGAACGAGGTTATTTCCTGACCCATTCCTGTTTGGCAAGAGCTGGGACTTACATCCTCACAGGATAAGCGTCCATGACTGCAGGGGTCATGTGTGGCGCTGAAGGGAGCAGCAAGCTCCCCAAAGCAACTGTGACTTACGGGAAGGGGGTTAAAGAGGCAGAGGGCATCCCTAGGGCCCTCGCCCCTCAGCCTAGAAGTGAGGAGAAGGAGGGATGAAGTGATTCTGGGACGGAATGAGGGGTTGCCCATAACCAGCGATGACCATCAAAGCATGGGGTAGTCATCATGACGTGTCAAGGAGTGGGCCAACCAACGGTTGATGATGGTCCTAAAATTGTATTTTCATCTTTTGAGTGAGAAGGAGGACGGAAGCATGAGGTTGCTGAGGAAGATGATGTAAAATTAGGAAGGCAGCTGAAACAGAAGTTTGCCTTCTGTCAGACAAGTGCTGGCCCAGGAAAGGCAGACCCTGAGGAGCAAGCCTACGACGCCCAGGACCTAGGACAGGATGGTGGGAAACGACGGGGGCTCTGAATTCTCATCTTCTTGCCCAAGGGATGGAGCAATTTTGTTCAGGAAAAGAGAACTCTGCACGAAGGTCATAAATGGCCCCAGAACACGTCTGAGGAATCTTGGAGAACAAAGTGCTAGAGACTGTAGCTGTGTGCATACAGTTCCAAAAAACAGAAAAATACAATTATTCTTTCACTCAGAGAGTCCCAAACAGATGATTTGGAAGAAACAGTGTCACCACTAATGGCTAGCACAGATTTACACAAAACCAGGCCAAACGGACTGCCTTTTTTGAAAGACCACCTGCCTGACACTTTTAGGGAACCCCGCAGACATCAAGATTCAATGTTTCCTGGGGTTTGTTGCATCACTCGGTCTGGGGACCAGACTTATCCATTAAAATTTTTTAATTGATATGTAAATCGTACAACAAAATCTACCCTCTTAAATGACATAATTCAGGATTTTTAGTTTATTTACCAAGTTGCATATCCATCACCCCTAATTCCAGATGTCCTGTTCATTTTTATCAGTGACCCCGATGATGTCACAGAGAGCTTGCAAAATCAAATCTGATGGCTGACACTCTGTCCCTAGGGAAAGAGCCTGGCACCCAGAGAAGGTTTGGGCACCTGCTGGCAGAGGAAGGGAGGGAGGGATGAGATTCTTAATTGGTTCCACAATTAGAGGGCACCGAGCCACGGTCATGGTCATTCATAGGACAGAGGCAGCAAGAGTGGCCGGAGGCTCCAATCACCCCGTAGTGTCCAGGATGTGGTCTGATCACACCACCTGGGGACCCAGGGAGGTGGTGGCATACAGAAGTGTGGGGACAGCTCACTCTCCTGCTCCTCGCCCAGCAGGGCCATCTGACATTTAGCTGGATGACCACAGCATTCTTTCCTTCTTCCTTCCAAATCATGCTTTGCACGAACCTTTCTGAGACCTCACTTAATGAAACAGATTAATCTGGAGAATGGCTCTTCTGTGTCCCCAGCTGCGAGGGCAGCGTGGGATGGAATGGTAGTGCCTGTGTTCGCTGCCCCGCTCTATTAGGAGGTTGGGCTCCGGAGGGTTGACAGGGGCTTGTGTCACCCTGGGCTGGGGCCCATCAGGAACCAGGAACTCTGGCTTTTCCCTTGCACTTAGTTCAGCTGGGGTGGCAGCTGCAGCAAGTTCCAACCTTCTAGGGCTGTGCCTAGGGAGTTTTGGGGGGTGACTTCCGGGAGGTGGTAGGAATCCCTGGTTCCTGCACCTGTCCAGCTGTGGCAACTTTTATGCTCCTCCCAACCCCCTTCCAAATCCTCTCTCATGGTTAGTACACAGCCCACCTCTTCCAGGAAGCCTTCCTCAGCCATCCCCTGCTGGCTCCTTTCTCTGAACGCTCAGATGCTGCACAGTCACACACCATGTACCGGGGGCTTCAGGAGCCAGAGAGGTTGTGCAAGCTACACCTCTGGCCCTGGAGAGCAGGGACCAAGGCTGGCACTTCCCTGCTCTGCTCCAGAGCCCAGAATGTAGTACGGAGCACCACTCCATTAATCCCAGGAGGAGAGTTAAGTACTGCTCCCACTGGGGTGTTCGTTGTAAGGGACCACCCAGACCCCCTTTCAGGAATTGCGTACTCCTCCCCTCCAGCTGCTGCATGTGCTGGGGCAGACACCTCCCCAGCTCTCAGCCCCTATGGAAATTGCCTTGGGCGATGACAGTTGCTGGCATAAGGTTGTGGCAATGGGGATATAAAGACCTGCTCCTTTACTCCATTGTGGGACAGCTTTGAAGTCACCTCCGCGTAGGGTCAGAACTACCCAGCCAGACTACCCTGGAGCTCAGCTTCTCCCTCCGCCCTACCCTGCTCCCTTCCCTTCCCGTCTACAGCTATTGCTCCAAACGATGTGCCTCAGTAAGGGCCCTGCCCGCTCTTCTCCACTCCAGAGTCAGCCTCCCAGGGAACACAGACACTGCCGGCTGTTCACTGCCTCAGTTTGCTCGCTCTACAGAATGGAGCGGGGTGGGGAGGGGTTGAGAGAATCTCTCAGGCCAGCAGGGGAGCACTCACTCCATCCAGGTCAACACAGGCAGTGGGTCAGCAGCATGGCCAGGACTCTGCCCTCTGGGAGCCCC
>ML100499.1:16184-29520 GCA_003697995.1 Taxidea taxus jeffersonii | reverse complement strand
GGTGCTTCCCGTGTACCTTGGACTCAAGAGCGGGCCAGCGCTAAGCCTGTTTCTAGGGGCCTTAGAAGGATTTGATTGTTCATGCCTCCTACTTCGTAGACCCACTTTACAGAAGAGGAAAGAGGGGCATGAAGCAAGTTGCCCAGGTCACAGAGTTAGTGAATGGGGGAGGCCGAATTCACATCCAGGGTCTAATCCCAGGGCATGTGTCTCTGACTTCAACAATTGGAACGAAAAGCAGCAAGGGCACGCCCAGCCTGGCCTCCTGCCGGAGCGGGGATATGAAGCAGACTTCTTGCTCCAGGCTACAAGGCACCACACAGCCCTGCTTCAGCTACCAAGACTTTTCTTCCCCGAGCCCATCTTTGGTCTAGTTGAACCCCGTCTGGTCTGGGTCCCTCTGAATGCGACGCAGCTGCTCTTAGCCTCCGTGTAAATCTTTCATGAGTTTATTGGCGTGACCGTTCTTTCCCTGCAGCCTCCTCTTCCCTGGCCCCGTCCTGTTAGCCTCTCCTCCCGGGACATACTTTCCATCCCTTTAATCATCTTTATTGCCTCGCTTTGGACCCTGTCCCGGGTCCACATCCTTTGCGAGGTGCGCTGACCTAACCGGGCATTTGTTAACATGAGCGTGGCCCAGCGGAAGGTCAGCTTCCCCGTGTGTGCGTGTCACACTCCTCTTCCTATATTCCTGGGGCAGTGGCTGCTTTCCGGAGCCTACCCCTGTGCGGGGGCGGGTGGGGGGTCCCGCTTAGACAGGCGGCCAGGACCACGAGCCTGCGGCTGACCTGAAGGAGAGCAGCAGCCTGCCACTGCTTCTGGGTCAGGGGGTGTCTTTACATTCAAAGCTGGGGGACTCCCTGCACCTCCAGACACAGACTTGAGACCGGGGTGGGACAGGGGAGGAGGGACACCCAGCCTCTGCTCTCCCTCTTCCCCAGGTGCCCAAGAGCCCCATTCCCCTTTTAGAAACATGCTCCCTACTTTTTCCTCTGCCAGGAGCCCAGAAACAAGCCATTAGCCTTGGCAAAGCAGCACAGCGCTGAGGCAGTCTGAACAGCAATCGTTTTGGTCAAGCCTGGCCCAGGGCTTGGTCCAACGCTCCTAGCTCAGTTTCCCCTTTCCCTGCTGTTCCATAACGTGCCTAGTGGTTCTGGTTCCTAAGCCAGGATGGCCTTCCTCCTAGTTAGTGGTGCGGTTCCTGTCCCCTGGGAAGGCCTCTGACCCACTAAGTCCATCAGGTGATGACGAGGAGTCCTGGGGACCCTGTCCTTCAGGCGGCCTGAGCTGTGGCCAGCACCCAATGTGCCTTGTTCAGGGCCCCTGTGTGGAGGGGAGGCCCAGGGACCCTAGTCAGCCATGGCCCTCGTTTCAAGGGGGCAGGAGGAGAACAGGCACCTCCACTTTGCAAGGAAGGGATGTCGCTTGGGCTGTTCCCTTGGTTCTCTAAGAATATTCTGTTAAAAGATAAAACCACGGGCCATCACTTTGATCTAAGAGATTCCCTAGAGAGGCACATGCATCATTTAAATTCTCTGGGCAGAAGGCTTTTTTCTCTTTCCTTCTTTCCTGCCTCTTTCCCTTCCTTCCTTTCTTTTAATGTTTCCAACCAGAAATAATTGATGCATATCCAAACAGAAAATACACTCTAACCTTGCTTTACTACGAATGTCCACAGACTACAAACATCGCTCTGTACCTGGAGTTTTCCACTTGAAATCTACCATGAAGACTTCTTCATGCAAGACATTTCCACGGGAACAAAGGCAGGTCTTCCTGGGACTCCGAGCCCCACCTGCCTCAGGGCACTTTTCCTGGCCCCTTGCTATCACCTAGCACGCCGAACTATGGGGAGACCCTGGGTTTTGCCCAAGTTTAAGTGAGCTCCTTCAGGCACTGGAGAGCAGGTGCGCGCGGGCCCGCCTGTCACCGCAGCGCAGAGCCAGAGAGGACTTTCAGGGACAAGGGAAGAGCAGGAGATACAGATACCCTTGGAATCGTGAGCTTTGGAGACTCCTGGAGGCCGTGTCTCAAAACACACTTCAGCTGGGACCTAGTCCCTTGAGGACTGCTGTCCTTGCTGCAAATGGAAAGGGCCTTTCTCTTCCTGAGCTGTGGAACCAGCACCCTCTCCCTGGCCTCCTGGAGGGATCTGTTTCCTGGGCCAGCCCCGAGAAGTGGGGCTCCTGCTTCCCAACTGGTACCTGACCCCATCGCTTCATCTCTTGGGTATCACCGAGTCCCCCAGAAAAGCAAAACCCAGGTCAGAGCCAAAGGAGCTAGAGACGGCTGGCCAAGGACAGAAAACCCAAAGCTCTCGAAGGAGTCTCTCCTACCTCCGGTCATTTCTCCTCCGCCGGAACAACTTCTTCGTGTGGGCGATCTCCACTTCGTGGGGCATCGGGTGGTAGCCCTGTGTGGTGTGGGAGGAAGGGGGATCGTGAGTAACTTGTGAAAGAGAGCAAAGACTTTCTTGCACGTAACTATTGATGATAACGTCTATGACCAAAAGGAAATCAGGAGTTTGGAAAGACTAGACTCTGCCAAATCCAGACTGAAAAATGGAAACTGTGTTAGTCAATTTCCCACCAGGCAACGATGCTGGAATTATAGGACCGAAGAACAGTAGGGACACAAAGGGGACCTCGGAATGTGTTATATCCAGTCACTCACATTCCAGATGACAGCGCTCAAGGCCAGAGGGATGAATGAACCCTCTCAAAGTCTCGCAGAGAATTAGCGACGGAGTTGGGACCAGATCCCGGATTCACGGCTGCATGACCAAGGACAAGTTACTCTTCGAACGCTCATGACTTCTCTATGCTTCCTGACACACTGGGGATGTCAGGACCTTCTCTGGGCTGTCGAGGGGACCAAGGGGATGCAGCGCCTTGCAAACCCTGGGCGTCACAGAGATGCAGTGTGCTAGGACCCCGGCTGCCTCACCCTGGTCCAGGACATCCTGTCCAATTCCGCCCCAAGACCCTTATTCCTCACACTCCTGGGAAGTGTTTAGGGGTAACGTGAAATACTTCAATGCTTTTTTAAACTTTAAACTGGGGAAAATCCCAAGAACGGTCTTTTGTACATTGTCACCGGGACGACAACTATACACCTATGTCAAGGTTGGAGACAGGAGGCTGATTCTGCCAATGCCAGGCCCCAGGCAGAATGATCTGCAGAAGCTGGGCCGATGGCCAGCTCTGTTCTTAACTATCGTCCTCCGCCCAGCAGGAAAGTGTGTTATGGTGGGACGTGGGGGCGAGCACTGGCATCACATTATGGGCAACCTATAGGGGTGGGGGTGGGTAGGGGGGTTGTGGAGGGACCCAGGCCTGGAGGGCTGGGGGGAGGGGGTGGTCTGACTTGGGCCTGGGATACCTGTGTACAGGTCTGATGCAGACTATACCCTGAGTGTCACCCCCCCATGTGGCCCACGAGGCCCTTCACATGCACAGGGTGAGAGGGAGTGACAGGACCCAGTGTGCTGCAGAGCGGCCAGTGAGTATCCCTTTAACCCAGCTGCCCCCACTTTATAGATGGGTAGACTGAGGCCCAGATCCTCTATGGTAGCAGCCCTCTGGTTTCAGGCCTCACTGTGGAGGGCCGCACCAGGCTGTCTTCTCAGGGTGTAGCCGCCAACCGAGGTGGGCGGGATGTTGACAGCTCTGGCCAGTCTCAAGGAGCTTCCCGGGGTGGGTCAGTAGGAGGACAACAGGCAATAGGCTCAGGAGGACAGGGGACTCTAGCATTATGGATGCATGGCCTAACCTCCTACCGAGTGCAGAGAGGGAATGCACATTTCAACATTCATTGTCATAACACCCCTCCCTCCTACCCTGTCCCTTGCCTCCAATAATCTGGCCGAAAAGGCATGAATGAACTCCGGGCTCCAGACAGCCACAATGGGCCTCTGCAGCCTTAGGATGTGCTTTGTTTAGTGGTTTTCTCAAAGGATATTATTTGCTTTTCTTTAATACAAAACACAAACAAGGAAAAACACCACGTCTTCCCCTTTCATTTCCCCTCTCCCATCCTGACCCAGCTCTGGGCTGGCCCCTTCCCTCCCTCCGGGCCTCGGGTCACCGCAGGAACACACTGGGTGTGGCCCACGCAGACAATGGAAGGAAGCTGAGGCTCCGTTTCAAGCTGGCGGCCTGGACTGGGACCTCACCTCAGGGCCGGGCAGACGGAGCTGTCCACAGCCCACGGCCTTCCACAAGCCCGGGACGTGCGGTCGCCCTTGTCTGGGCTTCAGAGTCCGGGGCTCTGCCCTGCACCCTGTCCTTGTCTTCCACGCACCGTGGCAGGAGGCAGCCACCCTCGGGACTCCAACTTAGTTGCAGCCCTAGCTCTTCCTGAACTCATTGTGTCCCAGGGGATCTGCCAGCCACTCAGGGCTTCTAATGAAGTGTCCATCCACCCATCTCCCCCCCAAGTCAATATATACGTGTGCACGTGTAGACGATGTCACAGTAGTCCAAGCATGGGCTCTGCAGCTGTACTGGGAGCAGCCAGCTCCTGGCTCTTCCTTTCGATGATCGTTTGACTTCGATAGCTAACCTCCCCTCGACAGCTCTCGGTTTGCACATCTGTCCTAAGAGCATCAGCCTCCTTGGGTCTGGTGAGAGTTAGCTGAGCTGATGAGCGTGAAAAGAATGTAGCCTGGGGCCTGGTGTGCAGTAAGCCTCCGTCGGTCTCTCCAGGGGTTTCTCCCATCTCCTTCACCTTCATCACCTTCCCCATCATCCTGACGCTCAGCTCAGGGCTGGGTGGGCCCAAACCAGCCAGGCTGTGCTGGTCCCTCTCCTCGTGGAGCCCCCAGTCCTGGCACAGAGTTTGAGGTGGTTTGCCGGGCAATGGGGGAGCTCAGGTTAGGGAAGGCAGAGAGATGAGCGGAGGGCTGGTGAACTAGCTGCGGAGCCGGGGAAGGAAGGTGGAAGTTCAGCCTACACCTTCTTTGGCCCGAGGCTTGCAGACCTCACAGGGAGGCCAGAAATCAGCTAAAGAAGTGACAAAGGACAAAGTCTTGCACTTCTGAGGCCCTCCCTCCCCAGGAGCAACCCAGGACCGGGCGATGGAAGATGGGTCCCACCCTCAAGACCACTTGAAGCCCCAGGGTGTAGGCAACTGGGTGAATGAATAAGTGGATTGCCCATGACTTTCAGGGGCTCCTGCAGGAGATGGGGCACATGATTCACGCTGGCTTCACTGGACGGCCTTCTGCAATCAGCCACTCTGCTTCTCAGGTGGGTAGTCAACACCAAGGGACACATGCAACTCAGGATACTGCCTGTGCTCCTTCTAAGACGAGGGTGAGTGGGTGTCAACAGGCGCAAAGACGAGGCCAGCCAATGATGGAAGAGGAAATCTGTGCTCAGCCACACCCCTGCCATCAGGCTAGCTGCCTGCTGATCTGGGCTGGCAGAAGTTCTTTCCTCTGCACACAAATGTTCACGCCAACATTATTCACTCACAACAGCCATGACTGGAAACACTCCGAGGGTCTGCTAACCGACAACTGGATTAGCAAAATGTGGTATGGCCATACAATGGGATATTATATGGCTATGGAAGGAGTTCTTTTTTTTTTCTCAAGATTTATTTATTGATTTGAGAGATAGATTGAGAGAGACTGGTGGGAAATCGAGAGAGAGAATCCTCAAGCAGACACCTGCTGAGCATAGAGCCCAATGTGGGGCTTGGTCCCATGACCCTGAGATCACAACCTGAGCTGAAACCAAGAGTCGGCCACTTAATAAGTGGAGCCGCTAGGGATCCCTAAAAGGAAGGAAGTTCTGGTACATGGGATGATGTGGATGAAGACTATGCACTGTACAATCTCATCTTTATGAAATGTCCAGAATAGGCACATCTGGGGGTATAGCTCAGTGGTAGAGCATTTGACTGCAGAATAGGCACATCTGCAGACAGAAAGTAGATGAGTGGCAGCCAGGGGCTGGGGAGAGAGAGGAAGGGGGGTGACTGCTAATGAGTACTGGGTTTCATTTTGGGTAAGGGAAATACTCTGGAATTAGACGGTCATGGTTGCATGACCTTGTGAATATACTAAAGTACAACTAACCGTATGCTTTAAAAGGGTGAGTTTCATGGTAACATAAATCATGTCCCAATTTAAAAAGATGGGAAGAAAATCTGGGGGCAGTATATTCCAGGTAGAGGGGATCCCAAATGTTAAAAGAAGAAGAAAGAAGATGCAGCCTCAATGGAAAGTGTTCCTCTCTCACTCAATTACTCTCCAGGAAGCATCTGCCCTAAAACATTTTACATAAGCCAGGGTGGCAAAGAGTAGCACATCCTAGGCAAGAGGCACCCAACGACCAGTGTGACTAATGAGAATCCGGAAAGGAGCATGCATTGGTATCTCCAGGCCTGGCCAGGGGAGATGGGGCTTTGGCTTTACACCAGAGATCCCTACCTGCTTTTTAGAATCTATCTCTCAAGCGGAGAATGAGAAATTTATCAGGCTTGTTGGAATTACCCTCTAAGAGCAAAAGTGGCCTTGGCTGTAATTCTTTGCTCAACAAATTCTTCCACTCCATGCTTTGAAAGAGACCCATATGGATGGCAGTCCAGGTTAACATCGGTCAGGTGGGAGGGTGCCCCCATCTCCCTAAATGAGAGTACCGGCCTTCTGGTTTACCAGCTGCCTGGCGGGTCTCCGCAGTCTTCTGTCATGTAGGGCTGTGCTGGACCACCCCCGGCGGTGCCTGATCTTCTGCTTCTCTGCTGAGAACCCTTCTTCCCGTCCTTCTGAGACCTGGCTGCAGTCTACTCCTCCCCCCACAACCTCTGACCACTTTTGCTCACTAAATAGGCCCGGGAGACAAGTAGATTATATAAATGAAGCCTCTCCAGGGACAGAGGGAAGGTAATACTCCTTCCACATGCCGCACTGGCCGAATATACATGCAACACACCCACACACACACACACACACACACACCCCCGACTCGGAGGTCAGCAACGTTAAGACGCAGCTCTGCGGGCCAGTCCCTGATGGCTCCCGTTGCAGAAACACGTTATGTAAAGTCCGCCCATTCCAGGGCAGGCTGAGGTGGGTCCTCACAACCCAGGGCAGTATTTCTGTGGGAGTAAAGGCAAGCCCAGCAGAGCGGCAGGCCCTAGGCTGGGAGTGCAAGGGCCTTGTCCCTGGGGAGAGAGTGCCGTGATCGAGGGCCAACGAGCTCACTGAGCAAGGAGCCTGCACAGTCATGGCTCTGCTCGGGCGGCTCTGTGAACCGCTCACTCTGTGATCACAGTGACATGTTCCCGCTAGGCTCCCCGCTCTTCTGTTCACCTTGACCTAAAAAATGGCCATTTTAGGCATCGCGCATACAGTAGTAAAACAGAAATAGGCAAAATGCTTGTTTGTACAGAGTGCACATTCTAGGGAAAGCAGAGAGACAAGAGTCAGATAAGCAGATACTGTGATCATTGACAAAAACGCTACGGAGCAGAGCAGGCTGGCAAGGGGATGCACACAGCGGGGGTGGGGACGGTCAGGGGAGACTCCTGTTACTCGGCCTCTGTCTACCCACCCACCTATACGTCCATCTGTGGTCCCTTTCTCACTCAGCCAGTGCTAAAGGCCTCCCCTGTTCCAGGTGCCTCAGAGGGAGAATACCAGAATGAACAGACCCAGCTCCAGCCCTGGAGGTCAGGGGAACACAAAGGAGTAAGCTGATGGATGCCACGGGCCACAGGAGACACTGAACAGAGATGCCTCGCGCAGCCCAAAGAAGGAATGAGGAGAAGGGTCAGGGAAGCTCTCGCCATGCAGCTGGAACCTGGGCTGAGTCCTAAGGAGTCTGACAGATGCTCACGAGAAGATGTGTTACCGCCTCCACTTGCTGGCCAATGACGCGAGCGTCATTGGGAGCGTGTGGAGATGTGCCTGGCGCTGTGGGCAGACTGGGAAGGACCAGAGCATTCCGAGAGCCAGCACTGGTGCTCCTGACCAGTGTCCAGTTTGGGGCCATCTCTGTTGTCCTCTTTACCTCCTGGAATAGGCACAGTTCTGTGCGTCAACAAGATTAGTTGGAGTCCTCCCCTGCTGAGCTGTGAACATGACCTTGTTTGGAAATAGGGTCTTTGCACATATGATCCAGTGGAGATGGGTTCGTACTGGAGGAGAGCAGGCCCTAAACCCAATGCCTGGTGTCAGAAGAAGAAAGAAATTTGGCTATAGAGAAACAGGAGACACAGAGGGAGAAGGCGATGGGAAGATGTTGGCAGTGTCTGACCAATACAAGCTTGAGCCAAAGGACACAAAGGACGTCTGGCAGCCACCAGAAGCTAGCGGCAAGAAAGGATTCTTCTCCAGAGTCTTCAGAAGGAACACTGGCCTTACAGACCCTACCATCCCAGACTTCTAGCTTCAGAACTGGGGGACAATAAATGTCTGTTCTTTGAGTCCTCCGGTTGGTGGTACTTTGTGATGGTGGGCCTAGAACATGAGAAAGCTCCTGGCTCTCCCAACCAGATCCCACAGCATGGTCCCAGCTGTGGGCCCCCAGCACGAGGCTGGCCTCAGGGCCTCCCCATGTGCTTCCTCCATAGTAGCAGCTTACTCCTTTCATGTGGTTCTCCAGGGCCCCTCTGACATGGGTGGTCCTAAGGCCATCTGATACTCCCTGGTAGGTGAGTACTACTAACCCCACACCTGTCCACTCTAGAGACTTTGGGTCCATAACTCACAGGGTCATGCAGCTCCAGGGGTGGAGGACCAGGCTCTGTGCTGGGGTCTTCTGGCCCCTCATATAACCAACAGCCTGGGACGCTGCCCAGCCCCCTACTTCCCAGTGCTTTTGGTCTGTCTGAGGAGACCCAAATCCCCAAAGTAGGCAGGGTTCCCCCACCTCCTGGCCCAGCCCCACCATCGGGTACACCTGCAGGGACCAGCAAGATGGGAAAGGCAGGGAAGCTGGAAAGACATACACACTTCGTGGAAGCCTGTGCCCACTTTCCCCTCAGGGAGATTTTCCTAATATTCTTGTGACCTTTGACCTGTGTCCACTAATCCCAGACCTGAGCCTGACAGAAATCATCCAAGCCGAACTGTCTCACATGTCTATTATCTTCTGCTCATACATTAGCTCTTTGCAGAGGGAGAGGATTGCACAAATACAAGAATGTCTTCCTCCTAGTGTGTAAAGCCTCCCCCAGATTGCAGAAGATCTGGACAAATAGCACTGTGTGGCCTTTACTAGGAAGCAGGGGAACTGGGAGGGGTTTCACGTGGCAAGGCACTTCACCACTTTCCTGACGAGGTAGGCGTGTGCTCCTGCCCTGCTCTGTCCGGTGACACACCCGTCTGTCCCCATCACACCTGGGTGTCGACTCTCTACCCAGGCCTTTTGGAAGCCACAATCCCTCTCCTCTTCTTTCTGAGCTTGCATGTTGATTGGCCCTACTAGGCTCCTGTCACTCGAAAGAATGTGATTAAGTACATGGGAACTAAAGGTTCCTTCTCTCCAGAAGATACCAGAAGATTCAGGTGGAGGGCCTTATCGGTAGTCTGGCAGAAGAAAGACAGGATATTGGTTCTGCTGTGCCCACTGGGCAAGCCAAGGGAGCTGGAGCCCTGAAGAGGCAGGACAGAGCCTCTGGCCAAGCTGGCTCAGGCCTCCTCAGGCTCCCCCATCTCCAGCCCAACTTGGGGAGATATCCCAAGGGTGAACAGTACAAAGCAGCCACAGCACTTGGCAACTTAATGGGCCATAAAAATGCCACGTACAACTCCTTGACAATGAGCTTGTCTCAATAGCAGAGGCTTCCTTCTGCGGGGAGTCATGTTTTTTCAAAGCTTCTAAGTTATCCTACCAAGGTCTCACTGTGGGCACGTGGGCAGGATGTGTGGGTCACGTCCAGTGAAATAAACAGGTAATGTTTCTAAAATTCCTGGAATCTCTAGGCTGCACAGCTATTCAGAGAGGCTGACCTGTTCTAGAAAGAAAGGTGAGGGGCAGACAGGCTTCCCTGTGTTTAAATTTGTGGTTTTCTTTTCTTTTATTTTTTTAAGCAGTAGACACTTTAAAAAAATAAAAAAACAAGACCTTAGCTGGAGCCCCCATGTAAAAAACACAGATAAAAGTAGACAGGGATGAGACCGAGAGGCTGAACCACCAGCATTCACGCCTGCTTACAATTCTACTCGTACCCCGGAACGTGACCCTAGACTCCACTCTGAAAAAGTGCTGTTGCTTGCCTCTTGATGCCGGCTCCACGAGAACCGGACATTCTTCTAGAGGAGGAGCTGAACTTAGGTTCTCTGTGCGCACCCCCCCATCCCGCCCCAGAATTGCCCGTGAACATTTTGCCTGCGTCAGTCTTCAGGGTGGGCCCATGACCTTCATCATCCTCTGGGGTCTGTGCTGCATGGTAGGGCAGTCACAGAGACTAGCTTGCTGCCATGGGGAAGCCTTCCACGGAGGCACTAAGCTGATAAAACCCACCCCTCTCCTTTCCTTTAAGTTGGGTTTCTAGCCATAAAAACCAAAGGAGTCCTGACTAATGTCTCACACACCATCACACAACCTGGGTCTGTTGCCACACCGGGGCCCCCCTCTCTCCTCCTCCTGGTGGAGAATGAGGATGAAAATAACTGCCTGTTTTGTCATGATTTCCTTTGATTTCGTGATCCGGTAAATTCCACCCCCCCTTTTTAAAAAGATTTTATTTATTTATTTTTCAGAGAGAGAGGGAGCGAGCACAGGCAGACAGAGAGGCAGGCAGAGGCAGAGAGAGAAGCAGGCTCCCTGCCGAGCAAGGAGCCCGATGTGGGACTCGATCCCAGGACGCTGGGATCATGACCTGAGCCGAAGGCAGCCGCTTAACCAACTGAGCCACCCAGGCGTCCCTAAATTTCCCCTTTTTATCTTTCAAATATTTTGAGGTGGGTTTCTATCACTCATAGCCAAAGAAGTCGTAAGCAGTCCTGCCTGGGATCTCATTATGTCCATGAAGTCATAAGAAGCAAACATGACCACCCCCGCCCCTTCCCACTGGAACCTACGTCAGGAAGAACCCACTGGGCAACTGCAAATACAAATGGCATTTGCTTGACAATTTCTGAATGAAGAGAAAAAATGGGTAAGAACATGAACAGAAACTAAGAAACAACGGAACAATGTTAGAACATTCTTTCTGCATTCTGTGGTGTAAAATGTAAAGAAACCCGTTGCCGAGGGGCCGGATTTTCCATGACCATTGTCAAGCCTTCCATTGTGCAAGTGAGTCCAGGGGCCGTCCTGGAGGCACTGTGGTATTCTCGGGGCTCACTGACACGGCGGCAGCCATGCGGATGCAACTGGGACAGACACGTGCTCTCCACTCTCCTGATGAGGGACATTTACTGAAGGTCCCGGGAGGCCTGATGAACTGAAAAAGCTACCACCTTCAAGCCATGGCAGACCAAAGGCTGGAAGAGGTGCAAGAAATGGAATGGGACAAGGACCTCCTGGAGGAAGGGGTGCCTGAGGCTACCTTCTGAGTTACCGGAAGCGGACTAAGAAAGATGGCGGCCTTGGTGCAGGTTGCCAGGAAGCAGGCGTTAATTAATGGCTTTGTTCTTGCTTCTCCTGAATGTTCTCTGGCACAGCTCAATATACAAACTGGGAGTCAGGGGTCCGTAAGTGTGAGGGCACCTGCCAGTGATGCTGAGATGCCCCTCACCCTCTTCTTTTCTCTGGCACAGTCTGTGCCAGTGAGATGTCACCATCTGCACCCCAAGCCCCTGTGCCAGGGAAGCCCCCACCCCTGAGGCCTCCTCAGTATTTCCACCCATGTCCCTCATGCGCCTGCTGGGAAGCAGCAGCTCAAACCCCCAGGGACGCCATCCTAGAATGTGGCCACCAGGGTCCCCTCCCCAACAGCTTCCTGAGCTCCCTGGCTGTGTCCAGAACATCCTCAGGGGACAGAAGTGCAGCTTGCGGCAGCCTCAGCCTCCTCCATGTAGACAGCAAATGCCCACCTCTTACAAGAGAAGCGGTGAGTGGAACACCGAGTCAGGTCAGCCTGGCCAGGCCAGAGGGCAGCAGGCAGCTCGCAGGCCCCCGAAGAGGTCAGGCTACGCCGAGACAAGGAGCGAGTGCAGGGAAAGGGCGTGGAGGGACTGGCTTCTACGCTCAGGCTGATGGAGCAACTGCAAAGGTAGCATTGGCATTGGTGCTGGGTACAAGAGGCCAAAATGTGGCCCCTCCCCCTGGAGCCACTGGGCTTTCATTCACTCCTGCGACACTCCTTCGAACCCAACAGTGGACTGAACCGCAGATCAGGGCTTGCATCCTGCAAGGGGTAGGGGAGAGCCAATAGGATGCGGCTAAAAAGAAAAAAGATCATTTAAACAGAGACCGGTGAACTGGAACAAAAAGAAACAACGAAAACAAAGAAGGGGGCAATGCTTTCGACAGGAGGATAAGAAAAGGTCTAAGAAAGTGACATTGGAGGCCAGCCAGAATGACTAGCTGGACAGACGGAGACAGAGCCAAAACTGAGACCAGTGTTCTCTACGGGAGAAAAAAAAATGAAAGAGTTGACTCTCCTTCTGTTTAGTCTTCAACATACAAAGCTTAAGAGTTTCTTTAATTTAAATAAAGTAGTAGGCTTAGATTAGTAGTTCCCAGCCTTTTCAATTTTATAGACCGGTAAAATTTAAATTTAAAAATGGGGAGTTGTTCCGTTTCACTCTGCCTGAGGACGTTCCATCTACTATAAGCTTCATTTCACAAAGGACAGGACTTTAAATAGAAGGTGGTCCCCTACATGGATCGGCCTCTGCTGTGTACAAAGCACTACGCTATCCTACAGACGGCCTTTTACACAGGGTCCCAGACAGGTGCTTGCCTACCTCGCTCAGGTTCACCTACATGTACTTAGAAATAAAATGAAAATACCCTATGGGGCTTATGCCCTCTTTGTAGCAGACCACACAGGATACATCTATATGTACATAATATCACCCAGGGTACATACTCCAGACCAAGTATTCTCAACTTCACGGGCCATTTAAGGGGTTTTCAAGAACAATTCTGCACAAATGTGATCATTTTCACCTGACCTCAATCTCCAAGGAAACTGTGAATTTAGCATTTTTCTCCTTTTGCCAAAGGGCCATGGGAAGACCTCTGGCTTACCTGTGTCAGCCTGGGTCATGGACCACAGCAGTGATCACTCCCTCCTGGGTGTGAAAGGCAAGTACTCATGTAATCCCAGCCCTTTCCCTTCCTGCTAGTGCATTTAATCAAGCCACCATCAGTTTTTGTTTGGTTTTATTTTGGAAGCAAATGCGATTTTTGTCTTTTTTTGGTCATTC